>JAJIBD010025366.1:0-34491 GCA_021461705.1 Cryptotis parvus | reverse complement strand
CTCTACTTTTTTTTACTGATTAATAAAACACAGAGATCTTCTATCACTATAAAACCATGGTGTTTCCCATCAGTATAGAAATTGGATTAGTTACAACATTTTTTTGAAAAGTATGAATTTCAAAATTTCATTAAATTATTTTTTTTTAGTGATTAAACATGTATTTATTTTAGTTCAGTTAAAACATACATTGTTTCATTGAAACGGTGTAGCACTTTGCCAACAAATCATACTGAATTGTTTGCAGCACCCATCCCGCCACCAGTGCCCATCTCCCACCACCAACGTCCCCGGTTCCCCCCCCCCCCTCCCCCAGCCCTGCTCCATGGCAGGTTCTTGATTTCTTTCCATTTCTCTCTCTTTCTCTTTTCCTTCCCCTCCAGACTATGGATTACAGAACATACATTAAAGGGTTGTCATGTGTATCTTTTTGCCTCTATTTAATGTTCAGTTCTAGGTTGGTATTAGTACCCTCAACAATTGTTAGCACACTGTTCCATTTCTGTCTTACCTAGCCTCTGAATCCCACACGTTTGTGATAATTTCCACCTTTGACAGGACCTCCTGATATATGTTTCACTTGATCTTGGATATTGGTATCATATTATGTACCTATATATTTATGTTATGCAGATAAATGCAGTCATTCTGTATCTGTCTCTCTCCTTCTGGCTAATTTCGCTCAACATAATCTTCTCCATGTCCATCCATTTGTAGGCAAATTTTATAACTTCATTTTTCCTAACAGCTGCATAGTATTCCATTGTGTAGATGTACCAAAGCTTTTTTATCCAGTCATCGATTTTCGGGCACTCTGGTTGCTTCCAGATTCTGGCTATTGTGAATAATGCTGCTATGAACATAAAAGTAGGGATGGTGTTTCCGCTGCGTATTTTTGGCTTCCCAGAGTAGATTCCCAGGAGTGGTATCGCTGGGTCAAATGGGAGTTCAATTTCTAGTCTTTGGAGGAAAGTCCATATTGTTTTCCAGAAAGGCTGTACCAGCCTGCATTCCCACCAACAATGGATGAGTGTCCCCTTTTTCCCCACACCCACGCCAGCACTTGTTGTTCTTGTTCTTTTGAATATGTGCCAGTCTCTGTGGTGTAAAGTGGTATCTCATTGTTGTTTTGATTTGCATCTCTCTGATGATTAGTGATGATGAGCATTTTTTCATATGTTTTTTTGCCATTCGAATTTCTTCCTTGCTGAAGTTTCTGTTCATTTCTTCTCCCCCATTTTTTGATGGGGTTGTTTGTTTTCTTCTTGTAAAGTTCTACCAGTGCCTGATATATCCTGGATATTAACCCCTTATCAGATGGGTATTGGGTGAATATTCTTTCCCATTCTGTGGACTGCTTTTGTATCTTAGTCACTGTTTCTTTTGAGGTGCAGAAGCTTTTTAGTTTCATGTAGTCCCATATGTTTATCTTTTCTTCTAGTTGCTTTGTTAGTGATGTTTCATCTTTGAAGATGCCTTTAGCTTCAATGTCATGGAGGGTTTTTCCTATATTTTCTTCAATGTACTTTATGGATTCAAGTCTGATATTGAGATCTTTAATCCATTTTGATCTGATTTTTGTGCATGGTGTTAGACACAGGTCCAAATTCATTCTTTTACATGTCGCTGCCCAGTTTTCCCAACACCACTTATTGAAGAGGCTTTCCTTACTCCATTTTAGACTCGTTGCACCTTTATCAAAGATTAAATGATCATGTGTTTGAGGTTGGGTGTCAGGATACTCAATTCTATTCCATAGGTCCACGGGTCTGTTTTTATTCCAATACCATGCTGTTTTAATTACTACTGCCTTGTAGTACAGTTTGAAGTTGGGTAAGGTGATGCCTCCCATCTTCTTTTTCCCGAGGATTGCTTTAGCTATCCTTGGGGGTTTATCGTTCCATACAAATTTCAGGATTGTTTGGTCAATTTCTTTGAAGAATGTCATGGGTATCCTTATAGGGATTGCATTGAATCTGTACAGAGCTCTAGGGAGTATTACCATTTTGACAATGTTGATTCTCCCCATCCATGAGCAGGGAATATGTTTCCATTTCCTTGTGTCCTCTTTTATCTCTTGGAGCAGTGTCTTGTAGTTTTCTTTATACAGGTCCTTTACACACTTGGGTAAGTTGATTCCTAGGTATTTGATTTTCTGTGGCACAATTGTGAATGGAATTGTTTCCTTAATATCCCTTTCTTCTCTTTCGTTATTTGTATATAGGAAAGCCACCGACTTTTGCGTGTTGATTTTGTATCCTGCCACTCTACTATATGTGTCTATTGTTTCTAGGAGTTTTTTGGTAGAGAGTTTAGGGTTCTCTAGGTATAATATCATGTCATCTGCAAATAATGATAGCTTGACTTCTTCCTTGCCTATCTGGATGCCCTTGATGTCCTTTTTCTTCTCTGATTGCTATGGCAAGTACTTCCAGTACTATATTGAATAAAAAGAGGTGAGAGTGGGCAACCTTGTCTTGTCCCTGATCTCAGGGGGAAGGCTTTCAACTTTTCCCCATTGAGAATGATGCTCGCTGTGGGCTTTTGGTAGATGGCTGTAACTATCTTGAGGAAAGTCCCTTCAATTCCCATTTTCTGGAGGGTTTTAATCATGAACGGGTGCTGGATCTTGTCAAATGCTTTCTCTGCGTCTATTGATAGGATCATATGGTTTTTATTTTTTCTCTTATTGATATGATGTATTATGTTGATTGACTTGCGAATGTTGAACCATCCTTGCATACCCGGGATGAATCCTACTTGGTCATGATGTATAATCTTCTTGATGAGTCTTTGGATTCTGTTGGCTAGTATTTTGTTGAAGATCTTAGCATCCGTGTTCATCAGGGATATTGGTCTGTAGTTTTCTTTCTTTGTGTTGTCTCTCCCTGCTTTGGGTATCAGGGTGATATGTGCCTCGTAAAAGCTGTTTGGGAGTGTTTCTGTTTCTTCTATTTCCTGGAAGAGCTTGAACAGGACAGGCAGTAGGTCCTCCTTAAAGGTTTGGTAGAATTCACTAGGGAATCCGTCTGGACCTGGGCTTTTGTGTTTGGGAAGACTTTTAATTACTGTTTCTATTTCCTCGATGGTGATAGGCTTATTCAGGTATTGGAGGTCTTCTTGTTTCAGCCGTGGGAGGTTATAGGACTTCAGGAATTGATCCATTTCTTCTAGATTCTCATGTTTCACGGCATACAGGCTCTCAAAGTAATCTCTGATGATCTTTTGGATTTCTGTGGTTTCTGTTGTGATGTCACCCTTTTTATTTCTGATTCTGTTTATTTGGGTTCTCTCTTTCCCTGTCCTTACAAGTCTTGCCAATGGTTTGTCAATCTTGTTTATTTTTTCAAAAAAACCAGCTCTTGGTTTCATTAATCTTTTGGATTGTTTTTTTTGGTTTCCAACTCATTGATTTCCTCTCTAAGTTTTATTATTTCCTTTTTTTCTGCCTGGGTTGGGCTCCTTTTGTTGGTCTTTCTCTAATGTCTTCAGCTGTGTAGTCAGGTTATTTATGTGGGCCCTTTCTTGTTTCCTGATGAATGCTTGCAGAGCTATAAACTTCCCTCTTAACACGGCTTTTGCCGTGTCCCACAAGTTCTTATAGTTGGTGTCTTCATTTTCATTTGTTTCCAAAAAATCTTTGGATTTCCTGTTTGATTTCTTCTATGACCCATTTGTTGTTCAGGAGTGAGCTGTTCAGTTTCCAGGTGTTTGGTTTGACTCCCTGTTTCTGTGTATGGTTAACTTCCATTTTCAGTGCATCATGGTCTGAAAAGATAGCTGACACAATTTCTATCTTTTTTATTTTATTGAGGTATGCTTTGTGGCTCAGCATGTGGTCTATCTTGGAGAATGTTCCATGTGCACTAGAGAAAAATGTGTATTCAGCTTTTTTGGCATGAAAAGCCCTGTATATATCTACTAGCTCTCTTTCTTCCATTTCTTCCTTGAGGGCCAATATTTCCTTGGTGAGTTTCAGTCTTGTTGATCTATCCATCGTTGATAGAGCAGTGTTGAAGTCTCCAACTATTATTGTGCTACTGTCAATGTCTTCTTTGAGGTCTCTTAGCAGTTGTTTTATGTATTTTGCTGGCCCCTCGTTGGGTGCATATATGTTTAGTAGTGTAATTTCTTCCTGGTGTACATACCCCTTAAGTAATAAGAAATGGCCTTCGTTGTCCCTTCTAACCTTTTTCAGCCTGAAGTCTATATTATCTGATACTAATATGGCCACACCAGCCTTTTTGGAGGAGTTGTTTGCATGGAGAATGGTCTTCCAACCTTTGACTTTGAGTCTGTGTTTGTTCTGATTATTCAGATGTGTTTCTTGTAGACAGCAGAATGTTGGGTTCAATTTTTTAATCCATTTTGTTACTCTGTGTCTCTTAATTGGTGCATTTAGACCATTGACATTGAGAGAGATTATTGTCATCGGATTTTGTGCCATCTTTCTGTTTTTGCTTGTTGTGCTTATGGGTTTGGTCGTATTACAGTAGACCCTTCAGTCCTTCTTTTAAAGTTGGCTTTGAGTCCATGAAGTTCCTGAGTTGTTGCTTATCCATGAAGTTGTGTATCTTTCCTTCATATCTGAATGTGAGTCTGGCCGGGTAAAGAATTCTTGGTGAGGCCTGCAGTTCATTTAGCCTTTTCACAATATCCCACCATTGTTTTCGGGCTCGGAGTGTTTCATCAGAGAAGTCTGCTGTAAATCTTAGAGATGTTCCTTTGTACGTGATTTCCTTCTTTGATCTTGCTGCTTTCAGTATTCTATCTCTATCTATAGTTTTTGTCATTTTAATTAAGATGTGTCTTGGAGTATTCTTGTTGGGGTTTCTTTTAGCAGGTATCCTACGGGCCTCCTGGATCTTGAGGCAAGTGTTTTTTAGTTCCGGGAACTTCTCAGCAATGATGGCTTTGACAGTTTCTTCTTCATCAGGGTTTTCTTCTTGCCCTTCTGGGACCCCAATGATCCGTATGTTGTTTCTTCTGGCTTCATCCCGATTATCTCTTGTTGTCTGTTCGGTAATTGTGAGTCTTTTTTTTCTATCTTCTGGTGTTGTGTAGAGAATCTTTGGAACGGCGTCTTCGAGATCACTAATTCTTTCTTCAGTGGCTATTATTCTGCTATGATGGCTTTCCACTGTGTTTTTCATTTCATTTACCTCATTTTTAATATATGTCATTTCCATTTGCATTTTCCTCACTTCTTCTAACATGTCCTCTTGTATTTTATTGAGTTTGCATTCCATTGCTTCTTTGAATTCCTTATGACTCCTTAACATTTCTTTCCGAAATTCCTTATCAGAGAGGTTATACAACTCATTGGTATTGCTTGGCTCATCTGGACTAGTGACTTCACTCACAGAGCTGGATGGAACTTTGCGTTGCCTTACCATTATGACTATTGTAGGTTGCAAATGTGGGGTCTTGGATGACAAGATAGTACAGTTAGTAGGTGTCTGGTCTGTTTGCGGGGTTTGGGTGGGTAGCAAGGATGTAGGAACCAAGTTTCACTGGTACCTCATGCAAGATAGGTAGTAAGAGGGGTCGCGCGGACGCACTAAGCGCGGTTTTGAGTTTTGGGATGATCCCAGAAGCGCAGCGCCCAAGGGTCCCGCAGTGAAACCAAGGCAGTTCGCCTTGGTTCCCGTTGATGGAGTTTCCGCTCTTCCCTGGGGCAGTTTGGGTCCGCGGAGACGCAGGGGACACGCACACACCTGGGGGGGAGATTTTCAGCTGGTCCCGGGAGGCGCAGCGCCCAAGGGGTCCGCAGTGAAACCAAGGCAGTTCGCCTTGGTTCCCGTTGATGGAGTTTCCGCTCTTCCCTGGGGCAGTTTGGGTCCGCGGAGAGCGCAGGGGACACGCACACACCTGGGGGGGAGATTTTCAGCTCGAGATATACAATTATAAAGATGTTAATAAGATGTTCATATTTGGGTTTTGGTCATATAGTGTTCCAGCCATCATCCCTTTACCAGTGCCCATTTCCCACCACCAATGTCCCTGATTCCCTCCCCCGTCTCCTAGCCTGCCTCTGTGGCAGGTTCTTTATCTCTTTCTCTTTCTCTCTCTCATTCTCTCTTACTTCCCTTACATATTGTGGATTATAATACATACATTTAAGGTTGTCATGTGTATCTTTTTTCCTTCATTTAATGCTAAGTTCTAGGTTGGTATTAGCCTTTTTGACAATTATTAGCACACTGTTCGCTTCTCTGTCTTACCTAACCTCTGACTCCCACAAAATTGTGATAATTTCCAACTTTCACAAGACCTCCTGATCCATGTTTCGCCTGACCTTGGATATTGGTATTATCATATGTATGTATGTATATATATATATATATATATATATACATACATACATACATATGTATGTATATATATGTTTATGTCATGCAAATAAATGCAGTCATTCTCTGTCTTTTTCCTTCTGGCTAATTTCACTCAACATGATACTCCATGTCCATCTATGTATAGGTAAATTTCATAACTTCACTCTTCCTAACAGCTGAATAGTATTCCATTCTGTAGATATGCGAAAGTTTCTTTTTCCAGTCATCAGTTCTCAGACACACTGGTAGTTTCCAGATTCTGGCTATTGTGAGTAGTGCTGCTATGAAAATAAAAGTGCAGATGGTGTTTCCGCTGTGAGTTTTTGGCTTCGCCAGGGGTATATCCCCAGGAGTGGTATGGCTGGGTAAAATGGGAACTCAATTTCTTTGGAGGAGTGTTCATATTGTTTTCCAAAAAGGCTGTACTAGTCAACATTCACACCAACAATGGATGAATGTCCCCTTTCCCCCTCATCCACGCCAGCACTTGTTGTTCTTGCTCTTTTGGATATGTGCCAGTCTCTGTGGTATAAGATGATATCTCATTGTTGTTTTGATTTGCATCTCTCTGTTGATTAGTGATGATGAGCACTTTTTCATATGCATTTTGGCCATTCGCGTTTCTTCCCTGTTGAAGCTTCTGTTCATTTTTTTCTCCACATTTTTTGATGGGGTTGGCTGTTTCTTCTTGTAAAGGTCTATCAGTGCCTGATATATCCTGGATATTAACCCCTTCTCAAATGGGTATTGGGTGAATATTCTTTCCCATTCTGTGGACTGTCTTTGTATCTTGGTCACTGTTTCTTTTGAGTTGAAGAACCTTTTTAGTTTCATGTAGTCCCATATGTTTATCTTTTCTTCTAGTTGCTTTGTTAGTGGTGTTTCACCTTTGAAGATGCCTTTTGCTTCAATGCCGTGGAGGGTTTTTCTTATAATTTCTTCAACGTACTTTATGGATTCAAGTCTGATATTGAGATCTTTAATACATTTTTATCTGATTTTTGTGCATGGTGTTAGACAGAGGTCCAAATTCACTTTTTACATGTCACTGGGAAGTCCATTTAAAAAGAAATTTTGTTAACTTACTATGTGTCATTAAAAAGCTTGTTTTTTTAACTTCTCACCTTCTCCTTTTTCTCTCACAATTGTATATGTTCTTGATGTTCTTTTGCTATCAGATGCTCATACTGCTCAGGGCTCTTATCACTTCCCAAAAACTATTTAGGGAAGGTCAACTCCCTACATTTTGAGATCCTGTTCTTTCATTTAGTGATGAAGCTGTGAGCAGTTTTTCCATTTCCCCTCCTTCATCAAATCTCCAGTCTGCTCTGTGCACTATCCAATTTCCAACAGCAGCATCCTCCCATTCTAGAGAATATGGCCAGTGAGCGTATAGGTAGGAGCACAGAAAACAAGAAGATATAAATACTGGACTGTTTATTCCCTGTGTCTCTTTCTATTTCAAACTGTCCTTTATCAAGTGAGTCACTCATAAAGTCTTCTGCCACCTTTCCTTTTTTCAATAGATTGTAGTGGTGCCACCTATTCCCCATAACCCCCTCAGTACAATACCCCTTTAACAGACTCATTTCTCACACTCATAGGTGCCATCTCTTCTCTGCTATTTGGTTTCTGCTAAAATTCTTATGTAATGTTGTTGGGCGTAGAGTTATATGAAAAAAAATAAATATACTGCCTTATGAAACTTCTTGGAAAATGGTTAAGCAAGGGCATCAGACAATTAGCAAATAAGCAAACTGGTCAACATTAGTATTTTGCATTCTAGGAAAAATTAAAATAAGTTGACATGTCAGAGAATGACATGATGGGTACTTTAGATTGTAGTTTTAATTTTCTTCACTATGAAATTACATATGGTACTGGACCATTTGACAAGAATTAAGTTCCAGCTTCTATTCTATACCTGTTCTCCTACTGAGATTATCCAAAACAAATACTCTTTTTTTTCCGGGGGTATAAAGTTAAATTTAATTTTTTTAAAGTATTTTATTATACCACTGTGAGATATACAATTACAAAGATATACAATTAAAAAGTTCATATTTGGGTTTTGGTCATACAGTGTTCCAGCACCCATCCCTCCCTCCACCAGTGCCCATCTCCCACCACCAACTCCCCGTTTCCTTCCCTCCCCAGCCTGCCTCCATGGCAGGTTCTTTATTTCTTTCCTTTTCTCTCTCGCTTTTTCTTCCCTTCTAGACTATGGATTACAGAACATACATTACAGGGTTGCCATGTGTATCTTTTTGCCTGTATTTAATGCTCAGTTCTAGGTTGGTATTAGTGCCCTCGACAATTGTTAGCACACTCAAAACAAATATTCTTTTTTTTTTAACATTTTATTATACCACCGTGAGATATACAATTACAACGTTGTTCACGCTTGGGGGTTTCGGTCACATGGTGTTCCAGCACCCTGCCCTCCACCAGTGCCCCTCAGCCACCACCCATGTCCCCAATTCCCTCCCCCTCCCACATCCCGCCTAAATGGCAGGTTCTTTATCTCCTCTCCTCTCCCTCTCTCTCTCCTCCTTCTCCCACACATTGTGGGTTGCACTACGTACACTTAGAAGCCATCATTTGCATTTTTTGTCTGTCTTTAATGCTCAGTTCTATGTTAGTATCAGAACTTTAGACATTTATTCACTCATGTTCCTTTCTCTATCTAAACCAACCTCTGACTCCCACACGCTTGTGGTAATTTCCACTTTAAAACAAATATTCTTAATAGGGTTAAATGTCCAAACAAAAGCGTGGTGGTAATTGTCTTTTGGTATCCGATGATTACTTTCTCTAATCTGGAAACGTTCCTTTCTCTTCCAACCAAAGAACTTAGGACCCAGAACACAATATCTAGGATTTCTCTGTGAATTAAAGTGGGTATGTGATCATAGATGGGAAAAGGGTATAGTCCGGAAAATTTTTCCTTTTAAAAAGAAGATTTAAAATTAATTAGGACTACTAATCTCAATAGATTGTTTTTCTATATTCTTATACAAGACATTTTAACCAAATGCTAGTTGAGATAATTAAGCCAAATGGATTATCATTTTTGTCTTTGCTATTTGGACTTATCGAAAGTGCTAAAATGCTGTGATTTTAATGAGTATTATATGTCAAATAAAAGACAGGAAGAATGTGGTAAAGATAATCCACAAGGGCCAGAGAGAAAATATAGGGTAAGGTGCTTTCCTTGCATTTATCCAACCCAGGTTTCAGCCTGACACTGTATATGGTCACCCAAGTTCCACAACTGTATGTCTTTGAACCTAGAGCCAGAAGTTAACCCTGTGTGTAATTGGGTATGCCAAAAAACAAAAAAGAAAAGAGAAAAGTATTCTAGAACAGTAACACAGAAGCAAAGAAACATGCCAATCAAATTGATCATCTCAGCAGTAAATAATTTTTCTTGAATGTGTAACTATAAATCTTAGAAATCAAATTGTTTAACTCCAGCTTAATATATGAGTAATCTTTAGAAATAATTTTCTTTCAGGTTTCAGGGTGTTTTACATGAAAACACACATATATTCCTAAGTGTGTGAGGAAATATATGGGGTGATATTTTAAAGCTCTTTTTTAAAAAGCTATTAAATTATATGATAGATAGGAAAAGTACTATCCTTACAGGTTTTTCTTTTTCATCCATAGATCTGAAACCTCTGAAAATGCGTTGTATGTCAAAATTACATTCTCACTGAAAATAAGTCTATTTCAATAGTTTTCAGTCAGCAGAGATTTTACAATTCCTAATTGGCAGTGTCTTAAGACATTTTCGTGGTCACAATTTGAGCATATTACTAGCATCTTGTGGATAGAATTTAGAGATATTCATAAATATTCTACATACGTAAAATTCCCTGTAACAGAAGATTATCTGATTTAAAATGTCAGCAATATGGATGCTGAGGGAAAATGTATGATATAAAAAATAACAAATGTAGCATAATTATAATGATTCTAATAAAAATAAGACTAATCGGGGCAGGAGCGATAGTACAGAAGATAGGGCATTTCCCTTGCACATGGCCAACCGGGTTTCAATCCTAGGTAACCCATACAGTCCCCGTGCACTGCCAGGAATAACTCCTGAGATCAGAGCCAGGGGTAACCCCTGAGTATGCTGGGTGTTACTCAAAAAGCCAAAAAAAAAAATAGAATAACCATCTTGGTAGAATTTGAGATAAAATTATATCTCAAATTTGTATTAATCCTAGGTGGCTTATTTATTTTTTAAATTTATTTATTTTGTTTTTGCTTTTTGGATCACATCGTGGATATTCAGAGGTTACTCCTGGCACTTTGCTCAGGAATTACTCCTGGCAGTGCTCTCAGGGATGTCGGGGATCCCGGGTAGGCCGCATGCAAGGCAAATGCTCTACCCGCTGTGCTATCTATCACTCTGGCCCCAAACCTAGGCAGTTTAATGGAGGATCTTTTTTTTTTTTTTTGCTTTTTGGGTCACACCCAGCGACGCTCAGGGGTTTCTCCTGGTTCTGCACTCAGGAATCATTCCTGGCAGTGCTCAGGGGACCATATGGGATGCCGGGGATCGAACCCAGGCCCACATGGGCTGGCCAAGTGCAAGGCAAATGCCCTACGGCTGGGCTATCACTCTGGCCCCAACCTAGGCAGTTTAAAATTGAGTGAGGTATTACAGTTTTACCAGAAACATGCTTTGACTGTCTTAAAATATCAGATGTTATACTCACTTCGGCAGCACAAATGCTAAAATTGGAACAATACAAAGAAGAGTAGCCTGGCCTCTCTGCATGGATGACATGCGAATTCATGAAGAGCTCCATGTTTTTAAAAATAAAATCTTTTCTGAATAAGGAGGGAAGTCAGATCTTAAGGAATACATTTAGATTAAAGTTCTCATGCTACACTACAAAAATACTCGTCTGAGAATTAGAAACGTACCTAAAGAGAAGTTTAATTTAAAAAAAAATAGAAATAAAAAGTTTCTGCTTACATTTAACAGTCAGAAATGACTATTTTCTCTGATTCAGAATTTTCTTTCTCTTTGGGTCTGTAAAGGGAATCTAGATCTGGCATTCTTGAGAACTAGAGCAAAGGTTATACAAGTGTACATAAATAATGGAATCTTTTCAACACATGGCTAATTTCCATGGTCCAACTTTCTCCTGTTCTTATCAAAATCTATTCCATATTCTTTTTGAAGAAGAAAATCTTTGTTTTCTAGGCCTAAAATCTTTTTGTATTCAAGACAGTCTTTCATATCAGAATAACAGAATCCAAGCTTCGTGACATAGACGTGTTTTCATTTGTATATGGAGAATTTATGTCAAAGTAGAATGGGAGGAAGTTTGGCAGTCCATCTGATATTATTTAATACTTAAGGGATTAGGCTACTTGACCTGCTTGGTACCTCCCTTCTAGACACTTACAGTCCAAGATTCTAAGGGAATGACATAGCAGTACACAGTTTACTCCCCTACTACTTCAGAATACACATGTACATGTAGATAAATGTGTATGTATGCATACATAATTTTTTCCTGATTCATTTGTAGCAATTGTGCCTAATCTAATGCCAAAAACCAAGAGTAATCTATTCCAAAATTTTAATTGCTATTTATTATCACAGAATATATAAATTTTCATTAGAGTTTTTAGAGGTGGTTCAGTTATATGAAATGCATTTTTATTTCAGGCAGAAGGGAGACTATGATTTTATAAGCTGAGAATATAAGAAGTCAATATTAGGATAATAGTGAAGGGATTAAAGAAGATTATTGTGAAGGAAGTGTGGGAGTGTGTAAACAGTGATTCTATATTTTCTATTTCTCCTTCAGTATTCCTGTGAAAGAAACTGACAAGTAAATTCTGTTTTCGATTCCAATTCAATTTTCTATAAAATAAAATAAAAGGGCAAGGAGCTAACACTGCATTTAAGGTACATACCTACTATGTGCCCTACCTAGATTTGATTTCTGGCACCGCATGCTCCCTTGTACATTACCAGCTCCGACACTAGAGCACCCCAAAACTGCTGGGTAGCCTGGATATCTTCAGCACTGCAATGCTCAAGGAGCACCACATCCTCAAGCCCTTCCCTTGTACTCCTGGTCTCATTGACCATGTAGTGTCTCTGGATTCCTAGGCACTACTTGGTAGTTTATTTCCCATAATAAAGATGGATGGATGGATGGATGGATGGATGGATGGATGGATGGATGATAGGTAGGTAGATAGGTAGGTAGGTAGATGATAGATAGATAGATAGATAGAGATAGATAGATAGATAGATAGATAGATAGATAGAGCAATGAACACCAAAAATTGCAAATATTCTCTAGTGACTCATTCAGTAATGGAGGGTAACAAGTGGTTTTCAGATAACTGTATAAGAACTAGCCCTCCTCATCACCTTTCCCAACTTCAAACTCTAATACAAATCAGTGGTAATTAAATCAGCATAGTATTGGAATAAAAACAGACCTGTGGACCTATGGAATAGAGTTGAGTATCCTGAAAACCACCCTCAAATATATGAACGATTAATCTTCGAAAAAGGAGCAAAAAGTATGAAAAGGAGCAAGGAAAGCCTCTTCAACAAGTGGTGCTGGGAAAACTGGGCAGCTACATGTAAAAAAATGAACTTGGACTTCTGTCTAACACCATGTACAAAAATCAGATCAAATTGGATTAAAGAGGGGCCGGAGCGATAGCCCAGCGAGTGGGCATTTGCCTAACATGCAGCCAGCCCATGCCAGCCTGGGTTTGATTCCCGGCATCCCATATGGTCCCTCGAGCACCGCCAGGAATAATTCCTGAGTGCAGAACCAGGGAGTAACCCCTGAGCGTCGCCAGGTGTGACTCAAAAAAGAAAAAAAAATGGATTAAAGATCTCAATATCATAGGTGAATCCATAAAGTACATTGAAGAAAACATAAGAAAAACCCTCCACGACATTGAAGCTAAGGACATCTTCAAAGAAGAAACACCACTAACAAAACAACTAAAAAGAAAAGATTATCATATGGGACTACATGAAGATAAAAAGTTTCTGCGCCTCAAAAGAAACAATGACCAAGATACAAAGATAATTCACAGAATGGGAAAAAATATTCACCCAATACCCATCTGATATGGGGTTAATATCCAGGATATATCAGGCACTGGTAGAACTTTACAAGAAGATAACAGCCGAACCTCATCAAAAAATGGGGGAAAAGAAATGAACAGAAACTTCAACAAGGAAGAAACTTGAATGGCCAAAAGTCATATGAAAAAATGCTCATCATCATCAGTCATCATTATCATTAGTCATCAGAGAGATGCAAATCAAAACAACAATGAGATATCATATACACCACAGAGACTGGCACATATCCTGAAGAGCAAGAACAACAAATGCTGGCGGGGATGCGGGGAAAAGGGACTCTCATCCATTGTTGGTGGAAATGATGACTAGCACAGCCTTTCTGGAATACAATATGGATATTCCTCCAAAGACTATAAATTGAGCTCCCATTTGACCCAGCCATACCACTCCTGGGAATATACCCTGGGAAGCCAAAAATATGCAGCAGAGACAATTTCCCTACTTTTATGTTCATAGCAGCATTATTCACAATAGCCAGAATCTGAAACAACCAGAGTGTCCGAGAATCGATGACTAGATAAAAAAACTTTGGTATATCTACACAATGGAATACTATGCAGCTGTCAGAAAAAAATGAAGTTTTTAAATTTGTCTATAAATAGATGGGCATGGACAGGATCATGTTGAGTGAAATTAGCCAGAAAGAGAGAGACAGATATAGAATGACTGCATTTATTTGCATGACATAAATATATATGTACATATTACGATACCAAAATCCAAGGTCAGGTGAAATATAGAACAGGAAGTCTTGTCAAAGGTGGAAATTACCACAAACGTGTGGGAGTCAGGGGCTAGGTAAAACAGAGAATGGAACAGTGTGCTAATAATTGTCGAAAGTGCTGATACCAACCTAGAACTGAGCATTAAATACAGGCAAAAAGATAAAATCACCACCTCTTAATGTATCTATTGTAATCCACAATGTGGAAGGGAAGGAAAAGAGAGAGAGAGAGATCACTTGATCACTTGATCACTTGAATCCCGTTATTCATCAATTTGCTCGAGCGGGCACCAGTAACATTTCCATTCCACCCTTTCACGTGCCAATGTAGCCCAATGGCATCTGGTTGATTCAGGAATATGAAGAGCCTCAAACCATTCCTTCAGGGTCTTGACAAAGAAGTCTGACCATCTTGTAGGTGGGCGGCCACATGATCTTTTTGACATCCCGTGGGATCCAGTCGGTAATGACTCTAGTCCAGCGGTTGTCTCCAAATCGCATTACATGTCCAGCCCATCTGATTTTCAATGCCTTGGCAAACGAGACAGCGTCCCTGATTCTGGAATAGCGACGGTGGTCAGAACTCCGGATTCCATCTCTTACTTGAGTGAGGCGTGATATTCCACGCATAGCTCTTTTGATTCCCTCTCTGGGAGACCCGAATATCATTCTCGTCCCTGCTTTCATAGGGCCCAGGTCTCTGAGGCATATGTTAATGCAGGTAGAACGGTGGAGTCAAAGAGATGTGCCTGGAGCCGGAGGTTCTTTGTACTTTTAGCTATTTCTTCGACGCCTTTGAAGGCATTCCATGCCATTCTCTTCCTCCTGCGCAGCTCAGGTTTTAGGTCGTTCATCATGTTGATTTCTTGACCTAGGTACACATAACTGCTGCATTCAGAGATGTTTGTTCCTTCCATTGTGAGTGAATGGGGCAAGGAACTAGTTCATTTTTGAAAAACATGGTTTTCTTTAGATTCAGCTGTAGACCTATCTTTCCACATTCTTGGTCAAAGTCAGCAAGCATTTGTGCCACCTGGCTAATGTTTGGTGTTATTAGAACGATGTCATCAGCAAAGAGGAGGTGGTGTAGTTGCCGACCATCCTCGCACTCCCATTCCTTCCCATTCTAATTGTCCCATGAGGTTCTCGAGGGTGGCGCTGAAGAGTTTTGGTGAAATGGTATCACCCTGTCGAACCCCTCTTTTGACATCAATGATCACTTCTTTGTAGAATGGTGAGATCCTGGTGGGGAATCGGTAATACAGCTCATAAAGGATCTTGATGTATTGGGTTTGAACACTCAAACCAAACACCTGTTTGGCTAGGGCTTCGATGACTGCTTCAGTCTCCACAGAATCAAAGGCTTTCTGTAAATCAGTAAATGTGAGAGGGCGGCATCTTGTATGAGCTTGGTTTCTGTGTGGATATGGTCGATTGTGCTGAATCCTTTCCCGGAAGCCAGTTTGCTCGCATGGTTGTCCTTCATCTAGTGTTTTGTCAATCCCGTTCAGGATGACTCGTGTAAACAGCTTGTAGATGACGGGCAACAGGCAGATTGGGCGATAGTTGCCAATGTCGTGAATGTCTCCCTTCTTGAACAGTAGAACTGTCCTGCTGGTTTTCCATTGGGAGGCTACCTTGCATTCGGACAGTTAGCATGTGAAGTGCCGAGCTAGTTTATTGATGAGTACCAATGGCAGATTCTTCAGGTGTTCGGGTCTGACTTTTTTCTGGGCCTGGTGCTGTTCCCTTCTTTACCGACGAGATGGCATGTCGGATTTCAGAAGGGAGAACGTTGGGAAAGACATATCCATCCTGTGGAATTTGGTATGTTGTCAGGTGGATGTGGCTATCAAAGAGATTTGACTAGATGTCATGGATAATCTTCTCCATTGCCTTTCTGGAAGATGTGATAGATCCATCAGGGCGTCAGAGGGCTGTCATCTTGGTCTTGTAGTTGGCAAAGTACAGGTGGGCTGTGTGAATGCTTTTTTGTGGCTTCTTCTGAATCTTCCAGTATTTCTGCTCTTCTGTCTTTGAGGTCTTCTTTTATCGCTACTTTGCACTGCTTAGCAAGCTTGTATGTTAGTATTTGGTCTCCTGAGGCTCGCGCCTTGCCACGTGGGCGAATGAGCTCAAGAGTTTCTGAAGACAGGTGTCCTTTTGTGTCTTTCTCTCTCTCAGCATTCTTTGCACAGTCATGGAGGTGCTGAACCAGTCGGTTGTATTCTTCATCGATGTCGTCAATGATGGTATGTTCCCATGTTGCTGCAATGGTGCCAAAGAGTTCCCAGTTGGTGGTCATTCTGGGAGTTCTCTTCTTAAACTTTGCAGCCTTTTCTCCCCATGCGGGAAGTAGAATTTTGCATGAAGGAGACAGCGATCCGATAATGTTTGGAATTTGGTGACGATAGCAACATCGGTCATACAAAACCGTCGATTGAAGATGATGTGGTCAATTTCATTGTGGAACACTCTGCCAGGAGATTCCCATGTCCAACGTTTTGCTTCAGTTTTCTGGAACTGTGAGTTCCCATGAATGGTCTTGGTGGACATGATGAACTCAGGTAGTATCTCACCCTGTTCATTCCATTCTAGGCCATGGGTCCCGATGTGGAGTTCTTCAGCCGATCTTCTCAGTCCTATCTTGGCATTAAAATCACCGACTATGATCTTGTAGAAGGTGTGATCCTTTTTATAGAACTCCTCCAATTCCATGTAGAATTTCTCAATTTCAATTTCATCTTCTTTGTATGTGAATGTTGGTGCGTAGACAGTGAAGATAGAAATTGCTGGCAGTGGGCCACATCTCTTCAAGTGTAATCGTCCTATCCGGTTTGTTAGGCATTCAAATGAATCACTGTTGACGGCCCTGTTCGTGTTGACAAGGACACCAATGCCACCGACGCCTCTTTCATCGCATGATTCAAGGAACAATTTTTTTCCTGTGTCAAATACAGCATGATGCGACTGATGCCTCCTCGTCTCAGTCAGACCAATTATGTCGTACTTGATCTTTTTGCTTGCAGCATCAGATCCTCAATATATGCTTCTGATGCCAGTGTACGTGCATTGAAAGTACAGACAGTCATTTTAGTCCTTCTTTGTTTTGGCAGCCTAGGATGGCCGTGAAATTTTATCAGGCACTACTTGTTCGCCTTTCTTACTGCTGCCGTATTAAAGGGATCTTTCAGGGTCAGGAAAATAAACATTTCCGTTACTGATTTTGGCATATCGAACACGCATCAGACAGCTTGCCAGGCTCTGCTGTGTGGGTGCTATATTCTCGTTACCCCTCTCTCAGAGGGGTGAGTAGAATATTCATGGTAATTTAGAGGTAAATTGCGTGGCCGCACAGCGGCTTGCTCAAAAAGAAAAGCTGGTTTCTGCTCTGCCGGGTGTATCTGTGTCCTAGGCTCAAGCTTTCCTGGGTTTGAAATACTCTCCTCTGAAGGGCGGGTCTCTGCAGGGTGGGTCCTTGTAGGCTGGGTTTCTGACAAGCCGGGCTGGAGACTGGATTAATCTGCTGTGTGGAGATCTTATGAGCTTCGAAGTGTGGATTGTGAAGATCGCTGCCAGCAAGGTGTGAAGGTTTCTCTGGGCTCTTCCGAGGCTCCATCGGGATGGTGGACTTGGGTCGGAAGTTGCTCTCGTGCTCCATGGAATGCAGGGGGTTCAACAGGGGAAAGCTCTTTGCTGCTCTGCCTGGTGTATCTGTGTCTCTGTGAGAGAGAGAAGGAGAAAGAATTTAAGAATCTGCCACAGAGGCAGGCTGGGGGAGGGTAGAGGGAATCAGGGACATTGATGGTAGGAAATGGGCACTGGTGGAGGGATGAGTGCTGGAACTTTGTATGACTGAAGCCCAAATATGAACATCTTATGAACAGCTTTGTAACTGTATATCTCATGGTGTATAATAAACTAGTTTTAAAAAAAGAACTAGCCCTCCTAATTTAAATAATTATGGGTGAGTGTTCTAAAGTGTGATTCTCCTACACAGCAAATTTGATATCTCTATATGAACTCACTAATAATAATTGAGAGATATACAAAGTAATAGTGACTTGTCTCAAAAAAATTCTGAAAATTAAAAAAATTCTGAAAATATAGGTGTTAATTCTTACAAATCAGTATTAGTTTGCCTTAGTGTCCCACTGATGGTATAATTCATTCAGTTTACCATTTTTGTTATGCTGTTTAGAATTGAAAATTATCATCAAAGAAGACCTATAGTCATCAAAAGTTTATTCGTGGAGAAGAAATCCTGAGATAGAAGCCTCATTCTTTAAAGAGTGTACCTGATTATTAGACTACCTGATAAAACCAGTTGAATCACAGGAAAAATGAGATAAGAAAGATAACTTAAGAACTAGCAATGTTTTTGTTGTGGAACTAAGACTCTTTTACATATTTATATTTAAAAATAGTCTGTTGATTTATAAATATCCTGTCTACCTTGAACAAGTATTCATAACCACTTAATGATGGAGATCCGGAGGATGGTAAATGGCTCAGCCAGCCTCTGGCCGAGTCCAACATAGCTCCTAGGGTTCACTCACACATGCTGGGGAGGGGGGGGGGGGAGAGGGGGGGTGGCATACTAGCCAGACTTTGAGAAGGAATTTGAACTCCTCCTCCTCCCCGTTCCTCCACCATCAGGTCGGAGGGCGTATCTGTGATCTCCCTGCCACCACAGCCAGCATCTGGAAGAGAGACACTCCAGACTGTGGCTGTGCAACAGTCTTACACAATAATAGGAGTTAGGACCAGTTTCTTCCCAGGATCTTTCACATTTATACACTGTACTGATCATTCTCCCACATGGCAGAGCGTGGCAAGCTACCCATGTCGTATTTGATATGGTAACCAGTAACAGTTACAGACCTCATTCCCATGACCTGAAGGATTGGTTTGAGGCTCTACATGTTCCTGGAGCAAGCAAATGACCTTGGGCTACACTAGAATTTGACAGGACATATGTACATGTTACTGGTGTCCGCTCTAGCAAATCGGTGAACAACAGAAAGCCAGTGATACAAGTGATGCTTAATGATATCAAATCAATTTATGTATATGTACTTTCAAATATGATGTCTACCAGACCAAATATGAAATGAATGAATTTTATTAGGGACCCTTGAAATATTTGGTACTGGACTTTTATAATTAGAAAAAAATCTAGACATTTTCTTTTAGATTGTCTCAAATTTTAAGATACAGTTTTTAATTTTATGCCTATAGAATTGGGTACATTAAGAGCTGAGCTCTATATTGCTATGTCTTTTATCAGAGGGTTCCATTTAACAAATTGCTGTGGATTTTCTGGTTCCTTTCCTTTCTTCAGAAAGCCACAATATGTTATTAATACTTGACTAAAATAAAAGTAGATAATTTTGGGGGGAAAAGAAAAGAATAGTTGAAAATTGAACTGAAAGTGGAGAAGAATTTACTGAAGGTATATGGTATCAAAAATAGTTTGAAAACACAGCCCTATAAAATGAAAGAGTGACAATTTGTAAATCATAAGTTCAAGAAGTTCTGTTTCATGATTTTGTTGCAGTCTAATTTCTTTATATCTTTTTGCCATTGTTTAAAAAAAAAAAGGCAGCCACAACTTCAAAGAGGTCTCGCATGTGTTCCGAATCAGAGCTTCAGAGCTGATGTTTGACAGCCCAGAAATTAAAATGAAATAAATGTACTGTTTAAACTCCCATTTTTTTCCAGCAACAACAACAACAAAATCGCTTTTCTGTATTAGGGTTTTTCCCTTTGTTAACATTAATATTATGTTTCCTTGGATAGCTCCTTATTTACAGTTAAGGACCTTGGCCTATGGAGTGCAGTAATCAATGGACTTCAGGGAATTTCAGACAGCCAGAGGGAAGGTCAAAACTTCAAGATCAGACTATGAGACTTTTTTTTCTGTACATTAAAACAGATCTATGTAGAAAAAAAAAAGAATGGAAGAAAGGAAAGAAGGAAGGAAGGAAGGAAGGAAGGAAGGAAGGAAGGAAGGAAGGAAGGAAGGAAGGAAGGAGGGAGGGAGGGAGGGAGGGAGGGGAGGGAGGGAGGGAGGGAGGGAAGGAAAGAAGGAAAGAGAAAGAGAGAAAGAGAAAGAAAGAAAATATGGAAAAGACAAAGAACCATAGATGTTAGGCCATATCCAGACACCTACATTTGACTGTTTTTGCATTTACTTGAGATGACAGAAACAGACATCTCTAAAGAACAAAGAAAAGCTTGGAATGGTTTGTGTTTGAAGGTGTACTTGCGTGAATATAAAACTATAAAACATCAGTCAAAGGCTAGCAGTTGGGCAGCCATTTTTTCAATACCAAAAGGATAATTGGGCCTACAGAGCTGTTAGTCAGGGTGGGAAATGAGGCCTTGACTGAGGAAGAATAGTATATGCAAAGGAATTTCAACATCTATGGTGACTTCTTAGACTTTCAAATAATGGAATGAGGACGGGATGACAAGTGATTTAGTAAGATATCACTATTGAAGTGGCATAGATTGTTGGTGGGTTCTATTATGTCCTTAATGAGGCAGATATTAAATCTATTGAGCCTTTAGAGAGATAGGCTAACAAACACTAAATGTCTAGGGTGAAGCTTTGTGCTTGTCTCCCAAAGTCATTACCGCCAATCCTATATTTCCTTTGCTTTTAATTAATATTAACAAATGTTCTGGTCTTGTCTGCAAATATTAAGTAAAGAATAGGCCTCTCTCTCACATCTTTGCATCCTGGAACTGTAGATTTAATGGACTTGGGTTCATTCTCTCTTCCTCCACATCCATCTCGGAGTCTGCACATCTGGTCTGCAGAGTATCCCAGAATGTTTATTTCTGGATTCTCAGAGGTTTTCCTGAGTGTTGCTTGGACAGAATCCATATTTTGTGCATGTTGAGATATGTTTTGAGAGTGTATCATACCCAAATGAATGACATAATACATGTCAATTTTTACGTTAGCTTACAAATTCTCTGAGCATGTGAACTAGAGAGAAAATAGTCAATAATGATGAGCTGAGATACTTTCAAAGTCTGTGACTATGAAATCTTTTGCTTCCTAAGAGAGTACTGTTCTCACTGTCTTCAGTCATAACTAAGATTTAAGATTTAAGCATGAATACTGTTCTGTCAAACTGTCCTAGGCATGGAGAAAAGCTGTTCTTTTTTTTTTGTAACTTATAAGTGAGATTTTGAACCACTCTTCCAGATTTAAACAATTATTGAAAATTTGAATAATATTGGTATAAGAGAAAAAATATAAACGGATGTTTAACATAACTGATTAAATGACCTCTAGTATAGAAGGGGATGGCTAGTGATTAGAGAAATTGCTTTGAATATAGCTAAGAGGGGGTACCCCAGGGCTGAATCTTTAATAAGAATCATCAATGAGAAAGGAGGAAAGCAGAAAAAAACATACACATAAATGTAACCATCATTCTCTAGTAGATAATTTCCTGTGATTTTCTGTGTCCTCACATTGTTTATATATAAGTAGCCTTATATATATATACATTCTCTCTTATATTTACCTAACCCTATATCTAAAACTTTCTGATAAAAACAATGATAAAAAATTCAATGACTGTGATAGTCTTTCTTGAAAGTAATTTTTAACAAGGAGTAGAATATAGTAGCTTACACTTGATCATGATATTGGAGTATCATTAAAGGCAGGGAAGATTGACCTGATCGATCAACATTTAACAGTTTACCAATGCTTACAATTTCACATTAAGCCACACATGGAGTAACATGAACTCTGCTAATAAGATGAACTGTTACTTTGCTGAAAATAAAACTGGATCTGTTTACTTAATTTTGACAGGTTTATATTATTGACTACTACAAAGTTTTAAAAAATATCAATGGAATATATATATATATATATATATATATATATATATATATATATATATATATATATATATATATATATATTTGCTTTTTGGGTCACACCCGGCAATGCTCAGGAGTTACTCCTGGCTCTGCACTCAGGAATTACTCCTGGCAGTGCTCGGGAGACCATATGGGACGCCGGGGATTGAACCCGGGCCTGCATAGGCCGCGGCATGCAAGGCAAACGCCCTACCCGCTGGGCTATCGCTCCAGCCCCTCAATAAATATTTTTAATGGCAGAGCTAGAAAAGAGATTTTGTAGGCAAACCTCTGTTGAAGGGATTATTTTAATGAAAAGTCTGGGTCTCATTCCAGAGAACTGGATTCAAGCTGGTTGGTAATGAGGCTCAGGAATCTGCATTTGAATAAAGTTTTATTTAGCCAGTGGTTAGCCTCCACTTACAAAAATACCAATTCCAATTAAGTCCTTTATATAACTCTAAAGAATTTTTAAGATTGCTGGTTAAAATTGACTTTAACAAGCCGATGGTAGAATTTGATCTAAATTTGGTTGATAAAATTCATTGTTATTTTTGAAGTTTCCGAATTTAAAGTCAGTGGTACCACATTGATTTTGTCAGTGATACCGTTATAGATAATCTTATGTAGAAACTACATGATTTTTTCCTAGAGCAATTCTTTTTGTCATACACATAAAATGCCTTGAGAGGATTTAGACATCTGGCAGAGACTAGCTGGAATTTGTTAAGAGAAAGAATTTCTCTTCTATTTGTCTGAGGTTGAAAAATCATTGTGATGTGTTACACAACTATTTTGAGTCATAATGAGTATGATAAAATTCATATTTCCTTAGTAGTCACTTGAACTTATTTTTATAATCTATTATTAGTTAATTTTAAGTTTTTCCTTTTATGTATAATAATTTTTATTATTGGCATAGGAAAAATATACTTATCACACTACAATAGATTCCTACCTTCTCTAACTATGGTTCTATTCATTGACATCCAGTGTCTAAAGTTATAACTGTCCTTGGTAAAACAGCACTGACACTCTCAGGGAGGACCAATAGATCAGAAAGCTGCCTAACTCAAGTTTAGGTTTGACCCAAGTCAAATCCAATTTCACTTTGACTCATGATCACATTTGTGATTATCTTTAGTTCAAAAAAATCAGTTACCTGGGACTGGAGCAATAGTACATCGAGTAGGGCATTTGCCTTGCACACAGCTGAAGCAGGTTCATTCCCTGGCAACCCTCATGGGCCCAAGTATGGTAGGAGTAATTCCTGAGTGCAAATTCAGGAATAACCCTTTAGCATCACAGAGTGTGACCCCCAAAACCAGAAAACAAAAACAGTTGCCTAATCTCATTATAGATTCTTGTTGAAAGAATTCCACAACCTTCTATTTATAATGATCCTAGAATTACAGGATTAAACTGTTTTATATTGGGATACCATTCCAGCTAGACTCAAAAGTCCCTGGTCCTTTTTTGTTCCTCTTTGTCTTTTATCTACCCATCCAGAATCTGGTCTCAATTTACTTCACTCCCTCAATGTTCAATTCCAGCCCATTGTCTTCTGAATCCCTTACTTGCCTTGCACTATTTGAAGCCAAATGCCACCACACTCCATGAAATACACTTTGTAATTGTAATTGTTTCATAGTACTTTATGTAAGATGGACATTGGACTTTTTTCAAAAGAGAATGTGTCTTAAGACACACAATCTTTAGCACTAAAAAAAAGCTTCTTATCCATATCTCACGTCTCGTACTTGGGAAATCAGTGGTGGGGGGGAGGAAATAGGACAACAACCTATATATAGATATTGTAATATAGAGAATTGTGTTTTCTTCCATAAAGAAAGTTAGCTCTTTAATATAGGCTCAAAATGTCTATGTGAAGGAATTTCTATTTTTCATCTGTCTTCAGTTAATTAAATTACTTTACTTTAATAGCAGATTAGATCATTATCTGACATAAAAACAAAATTATTTTGATAGCAAGTATCAAAGTAGAAGTACTTTGATAGCCTTTTAATAAAGGCTTTTGGGGTTCTGTATTGGCAAGCATTTAATCATAGCAATTGATTGGATAGGATCCTTGAGATGTGTACATTCCAGATTTTCTGTCACTGGGTTGAAGAATGGCCTCCTTTTTAAAGAATTGCCCTGTTGGGCTTATTAAGATCTTCGTGGGTTTAGGTAAATGCCATGATTTCTTTTGTAAATGTTCTTTAAGTATTTCAATTAAATGGTGATTTATTTTAAAAATCAGTAATAACAAATGTGTAATAGAAGCCAAGTATTACAAAATTCTTAATCTTTAACAAATACATTCAGAGCCATTTTATATTTATTTAACATACAATTGCTGTCTAATTTAATCTATATTAAATGATTGCTTGAAACCTGTAATTTGGAGGATTTCTGAAACTCCTTTATGGCAGTAAAAATAAGAAATCATCAGTTTTGCCCAGAGGGTAGATACTTATCTTTTTAAAAATCAGGTATTTCTCTCTTGAAATGAAAAACTTAGGTCATTTGGGAAATAAATTCCAAGGAATGTTTTTGGCAACAGGGTATATGTCCTCATTTTCATTAGAAGAGAATAATTTGTTATTCTAACATTCAACAAATCTTTAAATTTTAGCTGATACTTATCTAGCACTTATGAGATAGATTTTTGTCTGTTTATAAGCATCTGTTTATGAGAAATATATACAATGAAACTCGTTAGTGGGTTATATTGTTATTCATTTTTAAATGAAAGGCTTTAATAACACCTTTTTAAATTGGATTGATTTTGGAACATTATAGACCTAAAATTCTACTATAAGCAATTTTGTAAATCATGGTGACTTAAATTAAATAATTAAATAAGTACTTTAAGAGATCTAATAACTTGAGTAATTATGTCTTAGGTAATGTGTTCTTTTAAAATATCATTTGAAAATCATTAATTCTGCGGTAACACTAGAAAAAGTATGTCAAACTAGTAGATAAATATTTTTTGGCAATGATCATTGCAATTGTACTATGACCCTTGTTGACTGGGTGAATTTGTAGAAAGTATCCACGAATTACAGCTGCAATGAACTAAAAGGCATTCTTAAGTTTCAAACGTAGTTTTAAAAAGAATATGAGCTGTCCATTTTACTTTTGGGATGGATAGGGTGAAAAGGTATATGCATGGGGTTCTCTCACACAGTGTGTTGGTTTTTCTTTCTTTTTTTTTCTTTTTTTTCTTTTTTTGGGTCGCACCCAGCAATGCGCAGGGGTTATTCCTGGCTCTGCACTCAGAAATTGCTCCTGGTGGTGCTTGGGGAACCATATGGGATGCCGGGGATTGAACCAGATTCTGCCACATGCAAGGCAAACACCTACCCGCTGGACTATTGCTTTGGACCCTCACACAGTGTGTTGGTGGTGATGTATTTCTTTCCAAAATGAAAAAAAGCTATTTCTGAAGCGCAATATTGATGATTATAAGTTAAGCATTAGGTAAGGAGAATGGACCATAGTCTTTAACATTTGATGACCATTATTCAGACACAATAGCTGCTATGAAATTCCCTTGTATGTTTAACTGGAGCTTCAGTATCACTTGTATTTAAGCACAGTGATTTCATGAGCAAGTCCTGGAATCAACCAACCTATTACTTATTATAAATTCATCACTGACCTTGTGACTTTGGTCAGCATAATTTCTTTATAAGTTATTATTCTATGTTGGAAATGTTATAATGTTAAAATAAGATAATGCATTTCAAAGAGATCACATGGTTCCTGGTAATGATAAATTTCACTGATAAACCTTATCTGCAGTGCCAGGATAAGGTTGGTGTTGTGTGTACGAGGAGCTACAGAAGTGGAGTAGAGCCAGAGAAAGAGTGTGTTCTTTCCACCCTTCTTGTCCAATCATGACCTCACCAGTTGGTACCACAGGTAGGTCAGGACTTACAAATGCCTGTAGCTATTCTTCCATGGTATAGACAAATGAAGTCCTTTACTTTACAGCACCACTGTTATTATTGAGGGAATGAATTTTAAGAGAAGACAAATTGTGAAGAAATATAATTTAGCATACATGAAGGAGCATAAAGAGAATGAACATAGGTTTCACCAGAAAAGTGCAAACATTGTAACATAGAGTAAAAGAATTAAACACTTCCAACTTTGGATATAGTTGGCTGTCAGAAGTAGAGAGTATCCCATCAAATTAAAGTAAAAAGGAGGTACATCCAAAGTAGATGAGTGTGGGGGGGATTCTTGGACAATATGAAGAGTATGGGCCATTAAAGTGAAATAACTGCACCTCCAGAACAGACAGATGTGTTCAGAGCGAGACAAGTTGAAGAGTATGCAATACATACTAGTCTTCAAAACTGATCATTTTAAAGCTGCCTGCCTTGGGTTCTGTTGGTAGGGTGTTGTCATGAATAGATTGTTGAATCATTTCTTGATGGATCCTTGATGGATTCTTGATGGATTCAAGCTGGTTTTATGAAGTCAGTCTTGATTCTGTCTTTATGAAATTCATTTCCAAGCCCTTCTCACCCCATATGCCTGCTTCACCCCCCAATATGCAGTTGGAATTGTGTTTGTTTCACTCATAAATATGTCCTCATTGTCCAGCACAGTTCCTGTCACATGGTAGCTTTTCAACAAGTTTCCCTTAAATGAATCAGCCACAATTATTTTATTAAGGTATTGAGTTCTCTTAAAGATGAGCCATTGTATATTCTAGTTTAAATCTGTGAAATCTCATGTGTTATAGAATTCGGTGATAAAAGTCTATGGTAAGGGCATAGCTTTTCAGTTTTTTCTCTTTGTGTTTTTTCCTTTCAAGACACATTCAATCCCAATTTGAAAAAAAAAATCTATTTGTACTGGCCAGAACATCGTTTTAAAAACATTGGAGAAAGGAAAGATCTATAGCAGGATATTAGGATATTACCTAGTAGGTATATCATAGGAACATAGCAATTTTCAGGGATTAGCTTTGTTTTACTACACCCACCTCAATTTTTCTATCCATTATCACTATGGCTTCAGAATAATCACTTGATCACTTGACATCCCGTTATTCATCAATTTGCTAGAATGGGCGCCAGTAACATTTCCATTTGACCCTATCATGTTCCAGTGTAGCCCAATGGCATCTGCTTGCTTCAGGAATATGAAGAGCCTCAAACCATTCATACAGGGTCTTGATGAAGAAATCTGACCATCTTGTAGGTGGGCAGCCACGTGATCGTTTGCCATGGAATACAGTTGGTAATGGCTCTAGTCCAACAGTCGTCTACAAATCACATTATGTGTGGAATCCAAATCTGATTTTTGACGCCTTGGCAAATGAGACAGCGTTGAAACTCCAGATTGCTTCTGTCACTTGAATGAGGTGTGATATTCAAAGCATAGCTCTTTAGATTCCTCTTTGGGAGAGCTGAGTAGCATTCTCATCCTGCTTTCATAGGGCTCAGCTCTCTAAGGTTTATGGTAATGCAGGGAGAATGGTGGAGTTGAAGAGATGTGCCCAGAGCCAGAGGTTCTTTGTCCTTTTAGCTATTTCTTTGATGTTCTTGAAGTTATTCCACACCACTCTCTTCCTCCTGTGCAGCTAAGGTTTTAGGTCATTCATCATGTTGAGTTCTTGACCTAGGTACACATAACTGCCGCATTCAGAGATGCTTGTTTATTGAGAGTGAATGGAGCCTCTGGAACTAGTTCATTTTTTTCATGATCATTGTTTTGTTGAGATTCAGCTGTAGACCTATCTTTCCACATTCACAGTCAAATTCAGCCAGCATTTGTGCTGCTTGGCTAATGTTTGGTGTTATTGGAATGTTGTCATCAGTGAAGCGGAGTTGGTTTAGTTGCCTATCTTCACTCCCATTCCTTCACATTCTAATTGTTCCATGAGGTTCTCTAGGATGGCGCTGAAGAGTTTCAGTGCATGGTATCACCCCTGCTGAATCCCTCTTGTGACATCCATGATCACTTCCTTTTAGAATGGTGGGATTCTGGTGGTGAATCCGTAAGGATGAAGGGTCTTGAAGGATCTTGATCATGAAGGATCTTGATGTATTGGTTTGAACACCCTGTTTGGCTAGGGCTTTGATAACTGCTTCAGCCTCAATAGAATCAAGGGCATTCTTTAAATTAATGAACGTTGGACAGAGCGGCATCTTGAACTCCCTACAAACCTCGATGAGCTTGGTTACTGTGTGTATACGGTTGATTGTGCTGAATCCTTTTCTGAAGTCAGCTTGCTCGCATGGTTACCCTTCATCTAATGTTCTGCCAATCCTGTTCAGGATGACTCGAGTGAACAACTTGTAGATGATGGACAACAGGCAGGTCCGGTAATAGTTGCCAATATTGTTGATGTCTCCCTTCTTGAACCGTAGAACTGTCCTGCTGGTTTTCCATTGGGAGGGCACCTTGCATTCAGACAAGGTAGCGTTTGAAGAGCCAAGCCAGAGTATTGATGAGTATTAATAGCAGATTTTCAGGTGTTCAGGTCTTCAGGTATGGAATTTAAACAGAACTCCTGAGTACTTAAATTACATATCTTCTATTTTTTGGAGTGAGGAGGGGTGGTCTGGCTTGTTGTGAGGCTCTGCCAAGGTGGTGGGCCAGGGCTAGAACCCGCCATGCCTCCCGATTGCCTCATGAACAGCTGTGCACAGGAGAGCAAGGAACACCTCTGCCCCATGTGTGAGAGTCTCTGGACCAGCATACCTGGGCCGGATTGAGGAAAAAGCTGCTGCAGGGTGGGTGTCGGTGATCCGGGCTGTGATGGGCTGGTCTGCTGGGTGGAGTTCTGACGAGAGGGAAGTCCAAAAGTGGAAAATGGCTTGTTGTGAGGCTCTACCGAGGTAGTGGGCCAGGGCTAGAACCCGCCATGCCTCCCAACTGCCTCATGAACGGCTGTGCACAGGAAGAGCAAGGGAACAGCTCACGGTTCATCAATAAATGCTTTATTTGGAGGTGTTTAAAAGAGTTTGCCTCCCGCTCAGCAAGCCTGGCAAGCTTCTCGTGTTGTATATGATATGCCAAATTCCAGTAACAATTATATTAGGTCATTCCCATGACCTAATATAATGGTTTGAGGCTCTTTATGTTCCTGTAGCAAGCCTATGCCCTGGCTCTACTGGCATGAGACAGGACATATGGAGATATTGCTGGTGCCCACTCTAGCAAATAGATGATCAACGGGAAGATCGTGATCTTCTATTTTTATTTTGAAGACTTTTATTTGACCCTATGATTATCTTTTCAAATTTAAAATGGAATCTTGAAAACATTCATTAGTGTGTTATATGCTGTTGTGGGAGTTGTTTGGTGTAGTTTTTTGAGCAATTACGCACACTGTCAAGCATTTATCAGAAGCTTACTTCATTCTGAGCATGAAATAAATATTAGTCTTGTTGCATATTCGTCTTTGCTTATAAAGCAAGTCTCAACTCTCTCTACTTTTGTGCATTATTTAATTAGTATGTTGAGAATGCCTGTGTGGCACTAGTTTTGAATATACAAAATCAGGCATTATGTGGTTCCTACTTGTAATAAATGGACAAATTAAGGACTAGAAAGAGACAGCTATTCAAGGAGCTCATACTAATTACTGCTTTCATATAGAATTCAAGATATTACTTGCAATGGGTTCATAGGTGAATTGGGACTAGATGGGTGCAAAAAAAAGACATTTCATCAGGAAAAGCTTAGACTTATGGGCACTATTTTATTGCACTGTGTCAAATGGTGTGAATAATTATATTAAAGTCAAGGAAGAAGTGAGTGTGACAAGGCAATATATGGGGATAGAGACCATGTCTTCATGACATTTGAATTTGATCATAAAAAAGTAAGAAGTCCACAACAGATGATGGGTGGAGATTTGTTTAACTCACTCTGATAATGATCACAGTTTAGTTTTTTTATGTTCCATATGAGGGGTAATATATGGTAATTGTCTTTCATTTCCTTAATTCACTTAGTATAATCACCTTTGATAACCTTCTTTTCTTCCCCTAAAGGTGTGCAAAGTTGTGGTTGCATCTTTCTAGTGGCAAAGCTATATAAACATTTTTATATAGCTATATTCTTTTTTTTTTTTGCTTTTTTTGGGTCACACCTGGCAATGCTCAGGGGCTTTCTCCTGGGTCTGCACTCAGAAATTACTCCTGGCGGTACTCGGGGGACCATATGTGATGCGGGGATCGAACCCAGGCCGGCACAGGCCGGCCACATGCAAGAGCAAATGCCCTACCCACTGGGCTATCACTCCGGCCCCTATATTCTTTTATTTAAAGTATTTTTATTATACCACTGTGAGATATACAATTAAAAGATGTTCATATTTGGGTTTGGTCATACAGTGTTCTAGCACCCATCCCTCCACCAGTGCCCATCTCCCACCACCAGCGTCCCCAGTTCCTTCCTCCCTCCCCAACCCGCCTCCATGACAGGTTCATTATTTCTTTCCCTTTCTCTCTATCTCTTTCTCTTTTCCTTCCCTTCCAGATTGTGGATTACAGAACATACATTAAAGGGTTGTCATGTGTATTATATAGCTATATTCTTTTGATTCAATGAACCATATGTCTCACCCCAATTCTGTTAACTTCTTTGTTTCAACATTCAATATCTTAATTTCCTCATCTTTAAAATTAAAGGGTTTGAATAACAACCTTGACATATATTTCTGCATATAAACTTATATGATTAAAATATTTTATTAAAAATTTAATCAGAATAAGTATGTGACTCTATTAGATATGCTATGCTTATAATTCCTTTGGTGGCTTTTATAATTTGATGTTCATTTCAAGTCTGTTTGGCAGAAAAAAATATTTAAATATTTTTAGTTCATCCATATTTTCAAGTGAGAAAATTACATAATTATTATCTCCATATGTTTTAATTAGTATAAAAACTATCACAAATTCCCAAATCAAAGTAAAATCTCACATATAAAAGTGTAGCATATAGAAAAGGTATTGTTTTATACATTAGTGTGAGCTGAACATGATAAGCACTACCATTACAGAAACTGTTTTGTAGATGAGTGAATAGAATACTGGATAGATGAATAAAATCCTGGATGAATTGGTAGATGGACAGATTAACAGTTCAATGAATGAATAGTCAAAAACAGTCATGTTTTCCTGTCATTTTGTTTTATAATTTTCTAGAGTTGTGGTATATATAGCATACTCAATGGAAAAATTACTTACCAACAAGGAAAAACCCTATACACTCATAATTCACCATCACCACCACCACCATGTAAACTCATCTATAAACTGTGCTTCAGAGATTCATGATTAAATCTTGAGAAATCAACTAGCTGCAAAAATTTCGATACACCAGTTTGTGGCTGAAACTCCAGGGTGCCCTCAGGAAGGGCAGGCTAAGATCCTGCCCACCAAGTCCCTATAGCTGCACTTACACCCCAACTTAGCTGTTTCTATGACTAAGCCTGGGCAACTCCTTATGACTGAGCTCTGCAGAGATGCCAAACTGCCAAAAATTTCAGTACACTGTGATGGTTTGAATGAAAACTTCAGGTCCTCTTGGGTCGTATGGGCAACCACCCCCACCACAGCTACCACCCCAACCATACTTTCAGAAGCACTGTCACCAACACCTATGTTCCACTACCATCACCATGTAACCAGTAAAATATTCTGTTTTCTGGGTATCTGGCACATTCAGATGCAACTGTGGAACATCAACGTCCCTACAGTACTAATATCCTAGTAGGACACACCAGATTGAATGGAAATTTAACATTGAAGCCAACTAGACTGAATTAACATAATCATTAATACTGAAGGCTCAACTAGCAACAACAGCTTAGTAAATCCTCAGACAAGTACTAATGTGTCCATGATGAGATATAACAATTTTCACAACTTTTCTTTTACTTAATATTTTTTGCAATTCCATTAGGCATTTAGTGGTAGCAAACAAGCTGAAATAAATTATTATAGATCTGCTATGGGGGGCAGGCTTCTGAGGGGTGGTTTGAAAAATAGGAATAATGGTAGAGGAAGGTTACAGTGATAGTGGGATTGGAGTTGGAATATGGAGTACCGGTAACAAATGCATCATGAACAATTTTGTAAACTGTGGGATTTAGTAAAATGGTAATTTTTTAAAAAGTACAAAAGAAAAGAATCATGCAATTTGGCATTACATGGAAGGTTCTATAGGCTGTTATGTGAGTGAAGTTAGTCAGATGAAGCTGAACAAATACTCAATGACTTATCTCACATATGGTTTATAAAGAAACTTATTAAGTAATTAACGTATGGCCAAAGGTAACACAACCCGACACCTGGCCTCCAGAATTGAAGTTTACCAAGTTGGGAGGGAAGGTAAAAGTTAGGGATCATGAGGCATCAGTGGAGGAAATGGACACTCTAGCTGTGGGTGTGGTGTCAGAACATGGTATGTATGTATGAAACCTATCTTTTAAAGTATTGTAAAACATGATGCCTCAATAAAAATTAAAAGCATAAATAAATAAGTAAAGAAACAGCTCTGCTCCCCAAAGCAATCATACATTCTTGTTATATGTATTCTTAGAAATTCTTAAGGATAAATGTTTTTTTTTTCATAAATACTGACAATAGAAAAGCTGTTGTCTCAGAATTTCTTTAGAAAACAAATCAAATCAACAATTCATTTTTTCAAAAGCTGCTGAGAATGTAAACTTCTCTCCTGGAACATCATTGACTAGAGCAGTAAAAAAAACATTTACTATGGTCAAAAGTGCCTTCTTTAGAACATATGCAATATTTATAGGGCTGCTTGAAATAAACCAACTGAAAGATTTAATGATAATGATCTCCATACTTCTTCTAAAAATTGATTTCCGGTTTCAATGAACTTGGAAAGAGTCCTGGGACATCAAATAAATAAAGATCTTACTATAAAATGAATTTCGAATACGTTCATAAATTTACATTTTAAACATGACCAGAAAATGTATAATCTTTGCCCATTATTAAGGTGATACTTTAATGAAAATTTTTCATTTGCATGAAATAAACCTTTTGGCTCTAGATGAAGAGATTTTATGGTAGCGACAATGGTTTTTAGTTAAATGATCCCAACATCATCAGGAACGAATCACAAGTGCCTACCATATGAATTACAGCACCATGAGCCTTTAAAGGTATTTCTTTGGAAAGCATTCTTCCATCTGCAACAATCAGATTCTGCTTTGAAGTTCTGCTGGAGAGCCTCAGAATGCATGAGACAGCCACATGCTACGCAAACTTCTCTTTCAACTTAAGTTTGACTGCTTTTGTAAAGAAAACCTTAATGATAAGGGGAGTTTAGGAAGTAAACGGCAAAAGTTTTTGTAATTATGTATACTTTTACTTATTTTCGTTCTTTAGTGATCCTTTCTGATTATTATAACTATAGAAAATATGCTAGAGTGTGTACAAAATAAAATTTCAATTTAGTGTTTATCTGAAGTGTCCTTCACAAGTATTTGAGACCAGTGTAAACTAACCTTCTAAAATGAATAGGAAAACTGTTATTGAGGCATCTTAGCTTATAAGAAAGCCATAGAAAATTAGATAAATATGTATATTTGCTATGAATTCTTCAAAAGAAAAAATCATTATTCTGACTTTCATTTCACTATTTTTGCTTTATGAGTCATAGTGGGAGATTGCTTTTATCATTCCTGATAATTTCAAGTTGATACCTATCTCAATATACTGAGAGAAATAATGGAGAAACACTTGAATAGTATATTAACATCAGCAAATTTAGTAGGTTTTTAAGTTGGAATAAAATGCCTTGTAAAGTCTCACTTTACACTTTTCCTTTTTATTGAAATAACATGTTACACTATAAGATGTTTTATTAAAAAAATTTAACAAATATATGCAGAAGATCAACAAATGTATACTACATTAAGACTACTAAAAATTAGATTCTAAATCCTCCCATACAGCCAGCTCCTTTTACTCAATTAACCAACCCTTTCCCCATCCTTTGTGGTAACCACTAATTGGTCTCCTAATCTGAAAGTTTTTTTTTGTTTTTTTTTGTACATTTGTTTGGTTCCCTAATATACAGCATATGAGTAAAATCATATGCTGTTTGTATTCTATCTTATTTCACTAAGCATACTATTCTCTCGTTAAAGGTTTTTGCAAAAGCAAGATTCCGGTTTTTTTTTTATTAAGTTGAGTTATATTCCACTATGGATTTCCTTTATCCAATTACTTATGTTGAAAACTTATAAGTTATTATAAAATACGTTATGTCTACCTGTTAACTATTTTGGGTTAATATGGAATAGACATAGGTATACATATAGATATTCAAATTAACTAACCAATTGCGATCTTGACTCAATTATC
>JAJIBD010025365.1:0-20653 GCA_021461705.1 Cryptotis parvus | reverse complement strand
AATGACCTCCTAGTATAGAAGGGGATGGCTTCAGTGATTAGAGAAATTACTTTGAATATAGCTAAGAGGGGGCACCCCAGGGGCTGAATCTTTAATAAGAATCATCAATGAGAAAGGAGGAGAAAGCAGAAAAAAACATACACATAAATGGTGAAACAATAATTCTCTAGTAAGATAATTTCCTGTGATTTTTTGTGTCCTCACATTTATATATAAGTAGCCTTATATATATATACATTCTCTCTTATATTTACCTAACCCTATATCTAAAACTTTCTGATAAAAACAATGATAAAAATTCAATGACTGATGAGTCTTTCTTGAGTAATTTTTAACAAGGGAGTAGAATATATTGGCTTACACTTGATCATGATATTGGAGTATCATTAAAAGGCGAGGGAAGATTGACCTGATAGATCAACATTTAACAGTTTTACCAATGCTTACAATTTCACATTCCGCCACACATGGAGTATTTCATGAACTCTGCTAATAAGATAACTGTTACTTTGCTGAAAATAAAACTGGATCTGTTTACTTAATTTTGACAGGTTTATATTATTGACTACTACAAAGTTTTAAAAAATATCAATGGAATATATATATATATATATATATATATATATATATATATATATATATATATATATACTACTATATATATATATATTTGCTTTTTGGGTCACACCGAGCCTTGATGCTCCAGGGAGTTACTCCTGAAACATCGGAATTACTCCTGGCAGTGCTCGAGGAGACCATATGGGGCCTTGGGAGATTGAACCGGGCCTGCATGGGCCATGAAGCATCCAAGGCAAGCGCCCTACCGCTTCAGGCTATCGCTCCAACCCCTCAATAAATATTTTTAATGGCAAGAGCTAGAAAAGAGATTTTTTGTAAACAAACCTCTGGAAAGAGTTATTTTAATGAAAGATCACAGGTCTCATTCCAGAGGGAACTTCGTTCAAAGCTGGTTGGTAATGAGGCTCAGGAATCTGCATTTGAATAAAGTTTATTTAGCCGGTGGATTTAGCCTCCACTTACAAAAATACCAATTCAATTAAGTCCTTTATATAACTCTAAGAATTTTTAAGATTGCTAGTTAAAATTGACTTTAACAAGCCGATGGTAGGAAACTGATCTAAATTTGGTTGATAAAATTCATTGTTATTTTGAAGTTTTCAATTTAAAGTCAGTGGTACCACATTGATTTTGTCCAGTGATACCGTTATAGATAATCTTATGTAGAAACATGATTTTTCCTAGAGCAATTCTTTGTCATACACATAAAATGCCTTAAGGAGGATTTAGACATCTGGCAGAGACTAGCTGGAATTTGTTAAGAAAATTTCTCTTCTATTTATCTGAGGTTGAAAAATCATTGTGATAGTGTTACACAACTATTTTTGAGTCATAATGAGTATGATAAAAATTCATATTTCCTTAGTAGTCCCTTGAACTTATTTTTATAATCTATTATTAGTTAATTTAGAACTTTATGTACTTAATAATTTTTTGTGTGGCATAGGAAAAATATACTTATCACACTGACTAGATTTTTACCACTGCTACCTGCAACTATGGTTCCTGACTAAATTTGGCATCCCAGTGTCTAAGTGTCCTAGTAAAACAGCACTGACACTCTCAGGAGGACCAATAGATCAGCAAGCTGCCTAACTCAAAGTTTAGGGTTTGAGGCCCTAAGTAAAATCCATTTGCTTTGACTCATGATCATTTGGATTATCTTTAGTTCAAAAAATCAGTTACCTGGGACTGGTGCAATAGTACATCCGAGTAGGGGATTTGCCTTTGCACACAGCCTGAAGCAGGTTCATTCCTGGCAACCCCTCATGGGCCCAAGTATGGTAGGAGTGACTACTGAGTTTGCAAATTCGAGGAATAACCCTTTAGCACATAATGTGACCCCCAAAACCAGAAAACAAAAACAGTTTCCTAAATCTCAATATAGTTTCTTGTTGAAAGAATTCCACAACCTTCTATTTTTATATTTGATCACAAGAATTACAGGATTAACTTGTTTTGTGTATTGGGATACCATTCCAGCTAGACTCAAAAGTCCCCTGGATCCTTTTTGTTCCTCTTTGTCTTTTATCTACCCATCCAGAATCTGAGGTCTCAATTTGTCACCCCCGGCCTCAATGTTCAATTCCACCCATTGTCTTCTGGATCCCTCTACTTGCCTTGCACTATTTGAGAGCCAAATGCCCACCCACACTCCACAGAAATACACTTTGCAATTGTAATTGTTTCATAGTACTTTATGTAAGATGGAGATTGGACTTTTTTTCAAAAGAGAATGTAATGTCTTAAGACACACAATCTTTGCACCTAAAAAAAGCTTCTTATCCCATATCTCAGCGTCGCACTTGGGAAATCAGTGGGTGGGGGGAGGAAATAGGACAACAACCTGTATAAAGATAATTAATAATCGATAAGAATTGTGTTTTCTTCCATAAAGAAAAAGGAATTTAGCTCTTTAATATGAGGCTCAAAATGTCTATGTGAAGGAATTTTCTATTTTTCATCTGTCTTCAGTTAGATTGAAAATCACTTTACTTTATAGCAGATTAGATCATTACTGACATGTTCAACAAAATTATTTTGGTTGCAAGTATCAAAGTAGAAGTACTTTGATAGCCTTTTAATAAAGGCTTTTTGGGGTTCTGTATTGGCAAGCATTTAATCATTAGCAATTGATTGGATAGGATCCTTGAGATGTATACATTCAGATTTTCGTCACTGGGTTGAAAATGGCCTCCTTTTAAAGAATTACCCTGTTGGGCTTATTAAGATCTTCGTGGGTTTAGGGGAAATGCCATGATTTCTTTTAAATGTTCTTTAATATTTCAATTAAATGGTGATTTATTTTAAAAATCAGTAATAACAAATGTGCCAAAGAAGATCGCGTTACAAAATTCTTAATCTTTTTAACAAATACATTCAGAGCCATTTTTATATTTATTTGACATACAATTGCTTTGTCTAATTTAATCTATATTAAATGATTGCTTGAAACCAGCTCAATTTGGAGTGAGGATTTCTGAAACTCCTTTATGGCAGTAAAAACAAGAAATCATCAGTTTTGCCCAGAGGGTAGATACTTATCTTTTTTAAAAATCAGGTATTTCTCTCTTGAAATGAAAAAACTTGGGTCATTTGGGGAAATAAATTCAAGGAATGTTTTTGGCAACAGGGTATATGTCCTCATTTTCATTAGAAGAGAATAATTTGTTATTCTAACATTCAACAAATCTTTAAATTTTAGCTGATACTTATCCCAGCACTTATGAGATAGATTTTGTCTGTTTATAAGCATCTGTTTATGAGAAATATATACAATGAAACTCGTTAGTGGGTTATATTGTTATTCATTTTTAAATGAAAGGCTTTAATAACTTAACCTTTTTAAATTGGATTGATTTTGGAACATTATAGACCTAAAATTCTACTATAAGCAATTTTGTAAATCATGGTGACTTAAATTAAATAATTAAATAAGTACTTTTAAGAGATCTAATAACTTGAGTAATTATGTCTTAGGTAATGTGTTCTTTTTAAAATATCATTTGAAAATCATTAATTCTTAGGTAACACTAGAAAAAGTATGTCAAACTAGTAGATAAATATTTTTTGGCAATGATCATTGCAATTGTACTATGACCCTTGTTGACTGGGTGAATTTGTAGAAAGTATCCACGAATTACAGCTGCAATGAACTAAAGGGCATTCTTAAGTTTCAAACGTAGTTTTAAAAAAGAATATGAGCTGTCCATTTTACTTTTGGGATGGATAGGGTGAAAAGGTATATGCATGGGTTCTCTCACACAGTGTGTTGGTTTTTCTTTCTTTTTTTTTTTTTTTTTTTCTTTTTTGGGTCGCACCCAGCAATGCGTAGGGGGTTATTCCTGGCTCTGCACTCAGAAATTGCTCCTGGTGGTGCTTGGGAACCATATGGGATGCCGGGGATTGAACCAGATTCTGCCACATGCCAAAGGCAAACACCTACCCGCTGGACTATTGCTTTGGACCCTCACACAGTGTGTTGGTGGTGATGTATTTCTTTCCAAAATGGAAAAAAAGCTGTTTCTGAAGCGCAATATTGATGATTATAAGTTAAGCATTAGGTAAGGAGAATGGACCATAGTCTTTAACATTTGATGACCATTATTCAGACACAATAGCTTTGCTATGAAATTCCCTTGTATGTTTAACTGGAGCTTCAGTATCACTTGTATTTAAGCACAGTGATTTCATGAGCAAGTCCTGGAATCAACCAACCTATTACTTATTATAAATTCATCACTGACCTTGTGACTTTGGTCAGCATAATTTCTTTATAAGTTATTATTCTATGTTGGAAATGTTATAATGTTAAAATAAGATAATGCATTTCAAAGAGATCACATGGTTCCTGGTAATGATAAATTTCACTGATAAACCTTATCTGCAGTGCCAGGATAAGGTTGGTGTTGTGTGTACGAGGAGCTACAGAAGTGGAGTAGAGCCAGAAAGAGTGTGTTCTTTCCACCCTTCTTGTCCAATCATGATCACCAGTTGGTACCACAGGTAGGTCAGGACTTACAAATGCCTGTAGCTATTCTTCCATGGTATAGACAAATGAAGTCCTTTACTTTACAGCACTACTTATTATTGAGGGAATGAATTTTAAGAGAAGACAAATTGTGAAGAAATATAATTTAGCATCATGAAGGGAGCATAAAGAGAATGAACATAGGTTTCACCCGAGAAAAGTGCAAACATTGTATAGAGTAAAAGAATTAAACACTTCCAACTTTGGATATAGTTGGCTGTCAGAAGTAGAGAGTATCCCATCAAATTAAAGTAAAAAGGAGGTACATCCAAAGTAGATGAGTGTGGGGATTCTTGGACAATATGAAGAGTATGGGCCATTAAAGTGAAATAACTGCACCTCCAGAACAGACAGATGTGTTCAGAGCGAGACAAGTTGAAGAGTATGCAATACATACTACAGTCTTCAAAACTGATCATTTTAAAGCTGCCTGCCTTGGGTTCTGTTGGTAGGGTGTTGTCATGAATAGATTGTTGAATCATTTCTTGATGGATCCTTGATGGATTCTTGATGGATTCAAGCTGGTTTTATGAAGTCAGTCTTGATTCTGTCTTTATGAAATTCATTTCCAAGCCCTTCTCACCCCATATGCCTGCTTCACCCCCAATATGCAGTTGGAATTGTGTTTGTTTCACTCATAAATATGTCCTCATTGTCCAGCACAGTTCCTGTCACATGGTAGCTTTTCAACAAGTTTCCCTTAAATGAATCCAGCCACAATTATTTTATTAAGGTATTGAGTTCTCTTAAAGATGAGCCATTGTATATTCTAGTTTAAATCTGTGAAATCTCATGTGTTATAGAATTCGGTGATAAAAGTCTATGGTAAGGGCATAGCTTTTCAGTTTTTTCTCTTTGTGTTTTTTCCTTTCCAAGACACATTCAATCCCAATTTGAAAAAAAAATCTATTTGTACTGGCCAGAACATCGTTTAAAAACATTGGAGAAAGGAAAGATCTATAGCAGGATATTAGGATATTACCTAGTAGGTATATCATAGGACATAGCAATTTTCAGGGATTAGCTTTGTTTTACTACACACCACCTCAATTTTTCTATCCATTATCACTATGGCTTCAGAATAATCACTTGATCACTTGACATCCCGTTATTCATCAATTTGCTAGAATGGGCGCCAGTAACATTTCCATTTGACCCTATCATGTTCCAGTGTAGCCCAATGGCATCTGCTTGCTTCAGGAATATGAAGGAGCCTCAAACCATTCATACAGGGTCTTGATGAAGAAATCTGACCATCTTGTAGGTGGGCAGCCACGTGATCGTTTGCCATGGAATACAGTTGGTAATGGCTCTAGTCCAACAGTCGATCTACAAATCACATTATGTGTGGAATCCATCTGATTTTTGGCGCCTTGGCAAATGAGACAGCGTTGAAACTCCAGATTGCTTCTGTCACTTGAATGAGGTGTGATATTCAAAGCATAGCTCTTTAGATTCCTCTTTGGGAGAGCTGAGTAGCATTCTCATCTTGCTTTCATAGGGCTCAGCTCTCTAAGGTTTATGGTAATGCAGGGAGAATGGTGGAGTTGAAGAGATGTGCCCAGAGCCAGAGGTTCTTTGTCCTTTTAGCTATTTCTTTGATGTTCTTAAAGTTATTCCACACCACTCTCTTCCTCCTGTGCAGCTAAGGTTTTAGGTCATTCATCATGTTGAGTTCTTGACCTAGGTACACATAACTGCCGCATTCAGAGATGCTTGTTTATTGAGAGTGAATGGAGCCTCTGGAACTAGTTCATTTTTTCATGATCATTGTTTTGTTGAGATTCAGCTGTAGACCTATCTTTCCACATTCACAGTCAAATTCAGCCAGCATTTGTGCTGCTTGGCTAATGTTTGGTGTTATTGGAATGTTGTCATCAGTGAAGCGGAGTTGGTTTAGTTGCCTATCTTCACTCCATTCCTTCACATTCTAATTGTTCCATGAGGTTCTCTAGGATGGCGCTGAAGAGTTTCAGTGCATGGTATCACCCTGCTGAATCCCTCTTGTGACATCCATGATCACTTCCTTTTAGAATGGTGGGATTCTGGTGGTGAATCCGTAAGGATGAAGGGTCTTGAAGGATCTTGATCATGAAGGATCTTGATGTATTGGTTTGAACACCCTGTTTGGCTAGGGCTTTGATAACTGCTTCAGCCTCAATAGAATCAAGGGCATTCTTTAAATTAATGAACGTTGGACAGAGCGGCATCTTGAACTCCCTACAAACCTCGATGAGCTTGGTTACTGTGTGTATCACGGTTGATTGTGCTGAATTCTTTTCTGAAGTCAGCTTGCTCGCATGGTTACCCTTCATCTAATGTTCTGCCAATCCTGTTCAGGATGACTCGAGTGAACAACTTGTAGATGATGGACAACAGGCAGGTCCGGTAATAGTTGCCAATATTGTTGATGTCTCCCTTCTTGAACCGTAGAACTGTCCTGCTGGTTTTCCATTGGGAGGGCACCTTGCATTCAGACAAGGTAGCGTTTGAAGAGCCAAGCCAGAGTATTGATGAGTATTAATAGCAGATTTTCAGGTGTTCAGGTCTTCAGGTATGGAATTTAAACAGAACTCCTGAGTACTTAGAATGACATATCTTCTATTTTTTGGAGTGAGGAGGGGTAGTCTGGCTTGTTGTGAGGGCTCTGCCAAGGTGGTGGGCCAGGGCTAGAACCCGCCATGCCTCCCGATTGCCTCATGAACAGCTGTGCACAGGGAGAGCAAGGAACACCTCTGCCCCATGTGTGAGAGTCTCTGGACCAGCATACCTGGGCGGATTGAGAAAAAGCTGCTGCAGGGTGGGTGTCGGTGATCCGGGCTGTGATGGGCTGGTCTGCTGGGTGGAGTTCTGACGAGAGGGGAAGTCCAAAAAGTGGAAAATGGCTTGTTGTGAGGCTCTACCGAGGTAGTGGGCCAGGGCTAGAACCCGCCATGCCTCCCAACTGCCTCATGAACGGCTGTGCACAGGAAGAGCAAGGAACAGCTCACGGTTCATCAATAAATGCTTTATTTGGAGGTGTTTAAAAGAGTTTGCCTCCCGCTCAGCAAGCCTGGCAAGCTTCTCGTGTTGTATATGATATGCCAAATTCCAGTAACAATTATATTAGGTCATTCCCATGACCTAATATAATGGTTTGAGGACTCTTTATGTTCCTGTAGCAAGCCTATGCCCTGGCTCTACTGGCATGAGACAGGACATATGGAGATATTGCTGGTGCCCACTCTAGCAAATAGATGATCAACGGGAAGATCGTGATCTTCTATTTTTATTTTGAAGACTTTTATTTGACCCTATGATTATCTTTTCAAATTTAAAATGGAATCTTGAAAACATTCATTAGTGTGTTATATGTTGTTGTGGGAGTTGTTTGGTGTAGTTTTTTTGAGCAATTCACGCACACTGTCAAGCATTTATCAGAAGCTTACTTCATTCTGAGCATGAAATAAATATTAGTCTTGTTGCATATTCGTCTTTGCTTATAAAGCAAGTCTCAACTCTCTCTACTTTTTGTGCATTATTTAATTAGTATGTTGAGAATGCCTGTGTGGCACTAGTTTTGAATATACAAAATCAGGCATTATGTGGTTCCTACTTGTAATAAATGGACAAATTAAGGACTAGAAAGAGACAGCTATTCAAGGGAGCTCATACTAATTACTGCTTTCATATAGAATTCAAGATATTACTTGCAATGGGTTCATAGGTGAATTGGGACTAGATGGGTGCAAAAAAGACATTTCATCAGGAAAAGCTTAGACTTATGGGCACTATTTTTATTGCACTGTGTCAAATGGTGTGAATAATTATATTAAAGTCAAGGAAGAAGTGAGTGTGACAAGGCAATATATGGGGATAGAGACCATGTCTTCATGACATTTGAATTTGATCATAAAAAGTAAGAAGTCCACAACAGATGATGGGTGGAGATTTGTTTAACTCACTCTGATAATGATCACAGTTTAGTTTTTTTATGTTCCACATATGAGGGGGTAATATATGGTAATTGTCTTTCATTTCCTTAATTCACTTAGTATAATCACCTTTGATAACCTTCTTTTCTTCCCCTCAAAGGTGTGCAAAGTTGTGGTTGCATCTTTCTAGTGGCAAAAGCTATATAAACATTTTTATATAGCTATATTCTTTTTTTTTTTTTGATCTTTTGGGTCACACCTGGCAATGCTCAGGGCTTTCTCCTGGGTCTGCACTCAGAAATTACTCCTGGCGGTACTCAGGGGGACCATATGTGATGCGGGGATCGAACCCAGGCCGGCTGGGCCGGCCACATGCAAGGCAAATGCCCTACCCACTGGGCTATCACTCCGGCCCCTATATTCTTTTATTTAAAGTATTTTATTATACCACTGTGAGATATACAATTACAAAGATGTTCATATTTGGGTTTTGGTCATACAGTGTTGTAGCACCCATCCCCTCCACCAGTGCCCATCTCCCACCACCAGCGTCCCCAGTTCCTTCCTCCCTCCCCAACCCACCTCCATGACAGGTTCATTATTTCTTTCCCTTTCTCTCTATCTCTTTCTCTTTTCCTTCCCTTCCAGATTGTGGATTACAGAACATACATTAAAGGGTTGTCATGTGTATTATATAGCTATATTCTTTTGATTCAATGAACCATATGTCTCACCCCCAATTCTGTTAACTTCTTTGTTTCAACATTCAATATCTTAATTTCCTCATCTTTAAAATTAAAGGGTTTGAATAATAACCTTGACATATATTTCTGCATATAAACATATATGATTAAAATATTTTATTAAAAATTTAATCAGAATAAGTATGTGACTCTATTAGATATGCTATGCTTATAATTCCTTTGGTGGCTTTTTTATAATTTGATGTTCATTTCAAGTCTGTTTGGCAGAAAAAATATTTAAATATTTTTTAGTTCATCCATATTTTCAAGTGAGAAAATTACATAATTATTATCTCCATATGTTTTAATTAGTATAAAAACTATCACAAATTCCCAAATCAAAGTAAAATCTCACATATAAAAGTGTAGCATATAGAAAAGGTATTGTTTTATACATTAGTGTGAGCTGAACATGATAAGCACTACATTACAGAAACTGTTTTGTAGATGAGTGAATAGAATACTGGATAGATGAATAAAATCCTGGATGAATTGGTAGATGGACAGATTAACAGTTCAATGAATGAATAGTCAAAAAACAGTCATGTTTTCCTGTCATTTTTAGTTTTATAATTTTCTAGAGTTGTGGTATATATATACATACTCAATGGAAAAATTACTTACCAACAAGGAAAAACCCTATACACTCATAATTCACCATCACCACCACCACCATGTAAACTCATCTATAAACTGTGCTTCAGAGATTCATGATTAAATCTTGAGAAATCAACTAGCTGCAAAATTTCGATACACCAGTTTGTGGCTGAAACTCCAGGGGTGCCCTCAGGAAGGGGCAGGCTAAGATCCTGCCCACCGAAGTCCCTATAGCTGCACTTACACCCCAACAGCTGTTTCTATGACTAAGCCTGGGCAACTCCTTATGACTGAGCTCTGCAGAGATGCCAAACTGCCAAAAAATTTCAGTACACTGTGATGGTTTGAATGAAAACTTCAGGTCCTCTTGGAGTCGGTATGGGCAACCACCCCCACCACAGCTACCACCCCCAACCATACTTTCAGAAGCACTGTCACCAACACCCATGTTCCACGACCATCACCATGTAACCATTAAAATATTCTGTGTTTTCTGTAGTATCTGGCACATTCAGATGCAACTGTGGAACATCACGTCCCTACAGTACTAATATCCTAGTAGGACACACCAGATTGAATGGAAATTTAACATAGAAGCCAACTAGACTGAATTAACATAATCATTAATACAGAAGGCTCAACTAGCAACAACAGCTTAGTAAATCCTCAGACAAGTACTAATGTGTCCATGATGAGCTATAACAATTTTCACAACTTTTCTTTTACTTAATATTTTTTTATAATTCCATTAGGCATTTAGTGGTAGCAAACAAGCTGAAATAAATTATTATAGATCTGCTATGGGGGGCAGGCTTGAGGGTGGTTTGAAAAATAGGAATAATGGTAGAGGGAAGGTTACAGTGATAGTGGGATTGGAGTTGAAATATTGAGTACCGGTAACAAACGCATCATGAACAATTTTGTAAACTGTGGTGATTAAGTAAAATGGTAATTTTTTTAAAAAGTACAAAGAAAAGAAATCATGCAATTTGGCATTACATGGAAGGTTCTATAGGCTGTTATGTTGAGTGAAGTTAGTCAGATGAAGCTGAACAAATACTCAATGACTTATCTCACATATGGTTTATAAAGAAACTTATTAAGTAATTAACGTATGGCCAAAGGTAACACAACCCGACACCTGGCCTCCAGAATTGAGTTTACCAAGTTGGGAGGGAAGGTAAAAGATAGTGGATCATGAGGCATCAGTGGAGGAAATGGACACTCTAGCTGTGGGTGTGGTGTCAGAACATGGTATGTATGTATGAAACCCTATCTTTTTAAAGTATTGTAAAACATGATGCCTCAATAAAATTAAAAGCATAAATAAATAAGTAAAGAAACAGCTCTGCTCCCCAAAGCAATCATACATTCTTGTTATATGTATTCTTAGAAATTCTTAAGGATAAATGTTTTTTATTTTTCATAAATACTGACAATAGAAAAGCTGTTGTCTCAGAATTTCTTTAGAAAACAAATCAAATCAACAATTCATTTTTTTTCAAAAGCTGCTGAGAATGTAAACTTCTCTCCTGGAACGTCATTGACTAGAGCAGTAAAAAAACATTTACTATGGTCAAAAGTGCCTTCTTTAGAACATATGCAATATTTATAGGGCTGCTTGAAATAAACCAACTGAAAGATTTAATGATAATAATCTCCATATTTCTTCTAAAATTGATTTCCGGTTTCAATGAACTTGGAAAGAGTCCTGGGACATCAAATAAATAAAGATCTTAACATGAAATGAATCTTCGGAATACGTTCATAAATTTACATTTTAAACATGACCAGAAAATGTATATCTTTGCCCATTATTAAGGTGATACTTTAATGAAAATTTTTCATTTGCATGAAATAAACCTTTTTGGCTATAGATGAAAGGATTTTATGGTAGCGACAATGGTTTTTTTTTAAATGATCCCAACATCATCAGGAACGAATCACAAGTGCCTACCATATGAATTACAGCACCATGAGCCTTTAAAAGGTATTTCTTTGGAAAGCATTCTTCCATCTGCAACAATCAGATTCTGCTTTGAAGTTCTGCTGGAGAGCCTCACAATGCATGAGACAGCCACATGCTACGCAAACTTCTCTTTCAACTTAAGTTTGACTGCTTTTTGCTAAAGAAAACCTTAATGATAAGGGAGTTTAGGAAGTAAACGGCAAAAGTTTTTGTAATTATATATACTTTTACTTATTTTCGTTCTTTAGTGATCCTTTCTGATTATTATAACTATAGAAAATATGCTAGAGTGTGTACAAAATAAAATTTCAATTTAGTGTTTATCTGAAGTGTCCTTCACAAATATTTGAGACCAGTGTAAACTAACCTTCTAAAATGAAATAGGCAAACTGTTACTGAGGCATCTTAGCCTTATAAGAAAGCCATAGAAAATTAGATAAATATGTATATTTGCTATGAATTCTTCAAAAGAAAAATCACTATTCTGACTTTCATTTCACTATTTTTGCTTTTATGAGTCATGGTGGTGAGATTGCTTTTATCATTCCTGATAATTTCAAGTTGATACCTATCTCAATATACTGAGAGAAATAATGGAGAAACACTTGAATAGTATATTAACATCAGCAAATTTAGTAGGTTTTTAAGTTGGAATAAAATGCCTTGTAAAGTCTCACTTTACACTTTTCCTTTTATTGAAATAACATGTTACACTATAAGATGTTTTATTAAAAAATTTAACAAATATATGCAGAAGATCAACAAATGTATACTACATTAAGACTACTAAAAATTAGATTCTAAATCCTCCCATACAGCCAGCTCCTTTTACTCAATTAACCAACCCCTTCCCCATCCTTTGTGGTAACCACTAATTGGTCTCCTAATCTGAAAGTTTATTTTTGTTTTCTTTTTTGTACATTTGTTTGGTTTTCCCTAAATATACAGCATATGAGTAAAATCATATGCTGTTTGTATTCTATCTTATTTCACTAAGCATAATTCTCTCTAGATCAACCTGTGTTTTTGCAAAAGCAAGATTCGGTTTTTTTTATTGTTGAGTTATATTCCACTATGGATTTCCTTTATCCAATTATATGTTGAAAACTTATAAGTTATTATAAAAATTACGTTATGTCCACCTGTTAACTATTTTAAGTTAATATGGAATAGACATAGGTATACATATAGATATTCAAATTAACTAACCAAATGAATCATGACTCAATTATCTTTCTCTTGGTGATTGGCTGTTAATCCCAAAATTGGATCTACTACAATATGGCAAAATAACGGTGATGACTAAGTTACAGGCTAAAAGAGAAGTGCATCTTCAGTCTGTGGCAGATCTCTCTCGGTCTTGGATTTAATAGAAGTTTCCAATATTCAATTTGTAATTTTACAAAGAAACACATTTTCTGTAATTATACCTCGTTTCTCAGAGATTCTGAATTTCTCATAATCCACGAGTCATCTTTGAACACACATATGCATTCCAGGTATAAATTTAAGTTTTTTTAAGATATAGAATATATAAAAAATTGTAAAGTTTAAATTTCATTACATTATAATCTTATTTTGGTTTTTGATAATTTACCATTAATACCTCTATATTAATTTGATAAATACAAAAGTTAAGAATAAAAAGGCTTTTACTTCATGAAACAGTGCATGGTAATGTTACAGTGAAATAACATCATTTTTATAAAATTTACTTTAATGTTATAAGACTATTTGATTTGCACTCCTAAATTTGAAACTGAAAGACTACAAACAAATCTCTGAAAAAAATAGATAATTTAGCTGATATGTTAATATATTTGAAATATACTTAATACAGCATGAAAAATACTTTGTTCTTTTCTGATATTTGTTAATGTAGCTTAAAAATTGCAGTGTGGAGGTTGAGAGCACAAGCTCTGTATACAGGAGAGCCAATTTCAAGTTCTTACACCTTATCGTACTCCAAGCAATTCTAAAGTGAACTCCAAGACCTGAGCCAGGAGTAACCCCTCAGAACCACCAGATATGGTCCCATAGACAAGCAAACAAATTATAATGTGTTTGTAATTTGTTTTTACAATAGTTGGGGAGTCTATTGTGATGGGAGATCTGATTTTAATTTTTAAATATACAAAAATATACCCACCCAGCATTGCTAGGGCTTACTCCTGGCTTTTGCTTAGGGATCACTCCTGGAAATGCTCAGGGAACCATCTGCAGTGTTAGGAATCAAAACAGGGTCAGCTACATGCAAGGCAAGCACCTTAACCCCTGTACCATCTCTCCAGCCCACTGATACAGTTTTTTTTATATCTGAAGGTTATTTAAAGTTGCCATGAAACGTATAATGATATTTTGAACCTGAGCAAGGCTCAGGTTAATTATGCCTGTTAAGCTATGTTACATAATCTCTGATTAAATAAATGCATGCAATCACACTCACACAACCACTAAATTTTTTTATCACATATGTCCTGTAAAATAATACCCTGACAATGTTAGCCACATTTGGCTTTTCTAATCCTTCATATATTTGTACATCATAAATGGTCACAATGGAAGTCAGTTATTTGAACTTTTAAAATTACCCTTAAATACTTTGATTTGAAGAGAGGATACGGGGCTTATAGAAACTTTTATTTATTTCACTTTAATGTTTTGTGTAAGTGCAACTCAGGAGTTCACTGCTTCAGTCTCTGATTCCAGAATCACATGGCTAACATGTGAATGGAAATAAATCCTTTAGGTAAAGAAAGAGGGATTTGGATAGAGATCAAAGATTAGTTTCATTCCATTCTTCCATTTCCACTTTTTTTACTATCCCTCTAAATTTGGTATTTTATAGGGGACTTTTTTATTCCCAGAGGAAAGTTTGAATTAGATTATATTTGGCATTTTCTATCTTATTTTATTCATGTGATTTTATCTTCTAGTAATTATATTTTCTATCTTATTTTATTCATGTGATTTTATCTTCTAGTAATTATTATCAGATAATTAAATTCTTGTCACTAGTAACATTCAAAGATAAAGTCTTAATATATAATCTATATGTATATGTTTTTAAGTTGTTATTACAAGATATTCTGGGCTACAGAAAAATCTATCTAGATCATTTAACAAATGATAGGAGAATGGTATACTTGCATATAAATATTGAGTTCTCTCACCCTCATTTTTCTATAGTGAAACTAATTGCTTTGTGCTATTAACGTCAAGAACACTTTCAAAGATTAGAAATCAGAACTTTACATTATGAAAGCTTGACATTCTTTTTATACAAACTTGGTAAAAATAGAATCTAATCAGTTTCACTGCTAAATAGGCTAGAAATTTTTCTATTGTTACCTATAAGAAAGTATAAATATTGCAGTGTAGAACATCTGTTTTATCTAATTATATTCTTCTACAAATAATTATTGGCAAACATTTTAGAAATGTAAGATAATTATAAATTAATTACTTTAACTCCCAGCAACTTAGAAGTTAATGGTCATGGGACAGTTCAAGCTAGCCCTGAGTTGGATGGAACTTCAGCATAGTGTGGCAATCTCACCTCCCAGCACTGCCAGATGGAGCACTGTAATACCTACACCACAGCAGACACTGAACATTAAGCCTGTAATGTTGGGCTGAGCATCACCAGAAATGAAACCTCCAGAACTGCTGGATGTGGCCTCTACAAAAATAGTAGCTAAGTAAATAGAATTCACATTGACATGCTGCCAGATAGTCAATAGTATACTCATCTTGTTCATAGCTGACACTTCAGGCTTTTAGGGTGGATGTTTTAACACATTCCAAGGATAATATATTATTTTCCCCATGTGGAAACAACTTAGTTTTGGAGTCTCAATGCCAATTTTGTTGGTGAATTTCATTCAATTCTACCAACACTATTTTACAAGTGTCTTCATTTTACATCAATATTTCAGAAAGGAGCAGGATATTTTTGTTTGATTGTTTGCTGTTTGCTCACTCCTGCAGTGCTAGGATTTACACCTAGCTCTTTACTCACAGATCACTCCTGTTGGGGTTCTGGGAGCCATGTGTAGTGTCCAGGGCGGCTGGGGTCCCCAACAACACTGGGAAGCAAGTTCCCTTCTAACTCCAAAACCGGCGGGGAATGGATGAATATTCAGGAATCCGACAAGGTTTTAAAATGCTTTACTAATCACAGGTTCAGGCATACAAATTAGAAATAGGAATATCCCTGTGCTTAGAATTCCTGGCTAGGACCACAGGCACGTGTAGGCCAAGATGGTGGCCACCACGTGTAAAGGCCCTGGAGAGGAGACAAAGACAAGACTCCAGCAGAAAGGGAAGAGTCACCCAAGAAGAGAGCGAGCCCCAAAAGAGAGCCCAAAAGGGAGTGCGAGAGAGGAAGCAGGCTAGTTTTATCCTCCTGCAACTCAGACCTCCAGACTTTTATGGGAAGGCAGGGACAAACGCCCTCATGTAATTTTTCCCAACACCATACCTAGGCCCTTTTAGATTAGATCTTGGCTCAAGGCTAATGTCTTGAGCCAAGATCTGCCTGGAAATGCCTATATAGGGTATAGAAAGGGATTTCTGAGATGGCATGCCTCTGTGCCAAAGACTATACTAATGCCAGTTAAATATTTCTCCAAGCCTTCACAAGAATCTCGTCTTTATTTCATGGTAGTTTTGTATTTTAGTTGCCTTTGAGTTATCATGAAGCCATGCTTGCTTGCTTGGAGGCAAACAGCATTTCTCTCTAGTCTAATTACTAAGAGATCCAATGTGACCAGGCAAATATGCTGGTAAGATCTAGCTAGTCCCACGATGATTGTGGTAGCATGAGAGAATATTTATACCAGCCAGTACAGAATACATGATCAGATAAACTGCCACAATTAAACTACGCCCCTATCTACGAAGTGACTTGCAGGAGGCAATCCGGGCAGATGCAGAGGCTTTTAGGTGTCCTGCAACAGTGTAGTACCAGGATTGAATCTGGGGTTTCAAGCCTGGTCTGTTGAGCATATGGCAAGCCACTTGCTTATTACACTATTGCTCGAGTCCCACAAACAGGTTTGCAAGTAGGTCAGGTATGTAGAATATGTACTTCCATATTTAAGGTTATTTTTTCAGGTTTTCATGAATGTTAAAATATTCTAAATACTCCAATTACTAAATAATGAGAAATTATGTCGTTTTTATTCCAAAAAGTTTACTGTTGGAAACTATAATTTTGAATTAATATAACTGTTATTAACTGAGTGACAAACTATAAAGATACAAAATTCTACCAGTTGATAATGTTCTAGGCATAAGCAAAAAAAATTACATCCACCCAGGCTTTAAAAATAAGTATCACTTTCCACTCAGGTCTCAATGGATTCTTACACAGTATGGCGTTTCAATGAATATGAACTCAAAAATAGAAAATAGAGAATAAAGATGCCATGAAAATGAATCAACTGAAACAAAACAACAGTAAAAGACATCAAGCAAAAGATATAAAATATAAAATAACTATTCCTAATCAAAATAAAGAAATAAAATAATGAGAACATTAGTATAAAAATTACTAGAAAAGTGTAAGTTTAAACAAGAAAGTAGAATAGCTGGAATTGAGCAAAATCACTAAAATAAAAACAGTAGAAATGTTGAAAGCATATTGGGTTCATTTGCAATACAGATCCTAAAATAGTTTTGAAATACAAGAATACATAATACAGTACATAAAATGATATCACTTGTCTTCCTGTTGATCATCGATTTGCTCGAGTGGGCACCAGTAATGTCTCCATTCATCCCTGTAACATGCTAGTGTTGCCCTAGGGCATGTGCTCGGTACAGGAACATGAAGTCTCAAACCTTTTGATCAGGTCATGGGAATGAGGTCCATCATTGTTACTGTACTTGACATATAATACAACATGGGTAGCTTGCCAGGTTCTGCTATGCGGTGGGATGCTCATAAAATGATATAGTCACAGATATATAAAATGATATAGTCACATAAAATAAAAGTTAAGAGATGCTAATGATATAAAACAATGATAAGATATACTTAATTATATTTTCATAACAAAAGACAATAATTGTGTTTCAATAAAGTTGAACAAAAATTTTAGAAAAATTTAGAATTTAAGAAAATTTCAGAAGTATGAGTAGACCCATGATCCCTAAAGAAATTCTACCAATAGTTAAAACTCTGTTTCCAATAAAAAAGATCTAAGGGGTTTTGTTAAAATTTCTGTTTAGGCCGATGACCTGTAGGCACATGAAAAAATGTTCAGCTCACTAATCAGAGAAATTCTAGTGAAGAAGCCAATAGCATAACATTTCACACCAGTGAGAATGGCACATAGCAATAATAGTAAAAACAATATGTATTAGTGGGGATGTGACTAAGCAAATCAATTTAATCCTAAAACATTTCCTGGACCCATAAGTTGAGGTAGTGGTTCCTTCCAGAAACTCTCTTCCATTCACCCATGACCCAAAACACCTTAGGAAACTTATTAGCAATCTTGACCATTGCTTTCTGCCAAATGCAAAAGACATGAAAACAAAAGCAATTCAAATTCAAATCTAAAATCAGATGGAACAATTGGATGTTTTTTTAATTTTTAATTTTTACAATTACAAAGATATACAATTAAAAAGTTCATATTTGGGTTTTGGTCATACAGTATTCCAGCACCCATCCCGCCACCAGTGCCCATCTCCCACCACCAACGTCCCGGTTTCCTCCCCCCCCCCAGCCCTGCTCCATGGCAGATTCTTTATTTATTTCCCGTTTCTCTCTCTTTCTCTTTTCCTTCCCCTCCAGACTATGGATTACAGAACATACATTAAAGGGTTGTCATGTGTATCTTTTTGCCTCTATTTAATGCTCAGTTCTAGGTTGGCATTAGTATCCTCGACAGTTGTTAGCACACTGTTCCATTTTCTGTCTTACCTAGCCTCTGACTCCCACATGTTTGTGATAATGTCCACCTTTCACAAGACCTCCTGATATATGTTTCACTTGACCTTGGATATTGGTATCTTAATATGTACATATATATTTATGTTATGCAGATAAATGCAGTCATTCTGTGTCTGTCTCTCTCCTTCTGGCTAATTTCACTCAACACAATCTTCTCCATGTCCATCCATTTATAGGCAAATTTTATAACTTCATTTTTCCTAATAGCTGCATAGTATTCCATTGTGTAGATGTACCAAAGCTTCTTTATCCAGTCATCGATTTTCAGGCACTCTGGTTGCTTCCAGATTCTGGCTATTGTGAATAATTCTGCTATGAACATAAAAGTAGGGATGGTGTTTCCGCTGCGTATTTTTTGGTTTCCCAGAGTAGATTCCCAGGAGTGGTATGGCTGGGTCAAATGGGAGTTCAATTTCTAGTCTTTGGAGGAATGTCCATATTGTTTTCCAGAAAGGCTGTACCAGCAGGCATTCCCACCAACAATGGATGAGTGTCCCCTTTTCCCCACATCCACGCCAGCACTTGTTGTTCTTGCTCTTTTGAATATGTGCCAGTCTCTGTGGTGTAAAGTGGTATCTCATTGTTGTTTTGATTTGCATCTCTCTGATGATGAGTGATGATGAGCATTTTTTCATATGTTTTTTTTTGCCATTCGAATTTCTTCCTTGCTGAAGTTTCTGTTCATTTCTTCTCCCCATTTTTTGATGGGGTTGTTTGTTTTCTTCTTGTAAAGCTCTACCAGTGCCTGATAGATCCTGGATATTAATCCCTTATCAGATGGGTATTGGGTGAATATTCTTTCCCATTCTGTGGACTGCTTTTGTATCTTTCACTGTTTCTTTTGAGGTGCAGAAGCTTTTTAGTCTCAGGTAGTCCCATATGATTATCTTTTCTTCTAGTTGCTTTGTTAGTGATGTTTCACCTTTGAAGATGCCTTTAGCTTCAATGTTGTGGAGGGTTTTTCCTATATTTTCTTCAATGTACTTTTATGGATTCAAGTGTGATATTCAGATCTCTAATCCATTTTGATCTGATTTTTGTGCATGGTGTTAGACACAGGTCCAAATTCATATTTTTACATGTCGCTGCCCAGTTTTCCCAACACCACTTGTTGAAGAGGTTTTCCTTACTCAATTTTGGACTCGTTGCACCTTTATCAAAGATTAAATGATCATATGTTTTAAGTTGGGTGTCAGGATACTCAATTCTATTCCATTGGTCCACAGGTCTGTTTTTATTCCAATACCATGCTGTTTTAATACTACTGCCTTGTAGTACAGTTTGAAGTTGGGAAAGGTGATGCCTTCCATCTTCTTTTTTCCCAATGATTGCTTTAGCTATCCTTGGGGGTTTATTGTTCCATACAAATTTCAGGAGTAGTTGGTCAATTTCTTTGAAGAATGTCATGGGTATCTTTATAGGGACTGCATTGAATCTGTACAGAGCTCTAGGGAGTATTACCATTTTGACAATGTTGATTCTCCCCATCCATGAGCAGGGAATATATTTCCATTTCCTTGTGTCCTCTTTTATCTCTTGGGGCAGTGTCTTGTAGTTTTCTTTGTACAGGTCCTTTACACACTTGGGTAGGTTGATTCCTAGTTATTTGATTTTCTGTGGCACAATTGTGAATGGAATTGTTTCCTTAATATCCCTTTCTTCTCTTTCGTTATTTGTATATAGGAAAGCCACCGACTTTTGGGTGTTGATTTTATATCCTGCCACTCTACTATATGCATCTATTGTTTCTAGGAGTTTTTGAGTAGAGAGTTTAGGGTTCTCTAGGTATAATATCATGTCATCTGCAAATAATGATAGCTTGACTTCTTCCTTGCCTATCTGGATGCCCTTGAT
>JAJIBD010025364.1:0-61717 GCA_021461705.1 Cryptotis parvus | reverse complement strand
TTTTTATTTTTTTATTTTTTTTTTGTTAATTTTTTTTTATTAATTTTTTTATTTTTACAATTACAAAGATATACAATTAAAAAGTTCATATTTGGGTTTTGGTCGTACAGTGTAGCAGCACCCATCCCGCCACCAGTGCCCATCTCCCACCACCAACGTCCCCGGTTCCCTCCCCCTCCCCCAGCCCTCCTCCATGGCAGGTTCTTTTATTTCTTTCCATTTCTCTATCTTTCTCTTTTCCTTCCTCTCCAGACTATGGATTACAAAACATACATTAAAGGGTTGTCATGTGTATCCTTTTGCCTCTATTTAATGCTCAGTTCTAGGTTGGCATTAGTACCCTCACAATTGTTAGCACACTGTTCCATTTTCTGTCTTACCTAGCCTCTGACTCCCACACGTTTGTGATAATTTCCACCTTTGACAGGACCTCCTGATGTATGTTTCACTTGACCTTGGATATTGGTATCATAATATGTACCTATATATTTATGTTATGCAGATAAATGCAGTCATTCTGTAACTGTCTCTCTCCTTCTGGCTAATTTCGCTCAACATAATCTTCTCCATGTCCATCCATTTGTAGGCAAATTTTATAACTTCATTTTTCCTAACAGCTGCATAGTATTCCATTGTGTAGATGTACCAAAGCTTTTTATCCAGTCATCTATTTTCGGGCACTTTTCGGGTTGCTTCCAGATTCTGGCTATTGTGAATAATGCTGCTATGAACATAAAAGTAGGGATGGTGTTTCCGCTGCGTATTTTTGGTTTCCCAGAGTAGATTCCCAGGAGTGGTATGGCTGGGTCAAATGGGAGTTCAATTTCTAGTCTTTGGAGGAATGTCCATATTGTTTTCCAGAAAGGCTGTACCAGCCGGCATTCCCACCAACAATGGATGAGTGTCCCCTTTTCCCCACACCACGCCAGCACTTGTTGTTCTTGTTCTTTTGAATATGTGCCAGTCTCTGTGGTGTAAAATGGTATCTCATTGTTGTTTTGATTTGCATCTCTCTGATGATTAGTGATGATGAGCATTTTTTCATATGTTTTTTTGCCATTCGAATTTCTTCCTTGCTGAAGTTTCTGTTCATTTCTTCTCCCCATTTTTTGATGGGGTTGTTTGTTTTCTTCTTGTAAAGTTCTACCAGTGCCTGATATATCCTGGATATTAACCCCTTATCAGATGAGTATTGGGTGAATATTCTTTCCCATTCTGTGGACTGCTTTTGTATCTTAGTCACTGTTTCTTTTGAGGTGCAGAAGCTTTTTTAGTTTCATGTAGTCCCATATATTTATCTTTTCTTCTAGTTGCTTTGTTAGAGATGTTTCATCTTTGAAGATGCCTTTAGCTTCAATGTCATGGAGGGTTTTTCCTATATTTTCTTCAATGTACTTTATGGATTCAAGTCTGATATTGAGATCTTTAATCCACTTTGATCTGATTTTTGTGCATGGTGTTAGACACAGGTCCAAATTCATTTTTTTTACATGTCGCTGCCCAGTTTTCCCAACACCACTTATTGAAGAGGCTTTCCCTTACTCCATTTTAGACTCGTTGCACCTTTATCAAAGATTAAATGATCATGTGTTTGAGGTTGGGTGTCAGGATACTCAATTCTATTCCATAGGTCCACGGGTCTGTTTTTATTCCAATACCATGCTGTTTTAATTACTACTGCCTTATAGTACAGTTTGAAGTTGGGTAAGGTGATGCCTCCCATCTTCTTTTTCCGAGGATTGCTTTAGCTATCCTTGGGGGTTTATCGTTCCATACAAATTTCAAGATTGTTTGGTCAATTTCTTTGAAGAATGTCATGGGTATCCTCATAGGGACTGCATTGAATCTGTATAGAGCTCTAGGGAGTATTACCATTTTGACAATGTTGATTCTCCCCATCCATGAGCAGGGAATGTGTTTCCATTTCCTTGTGTCCTCTTTTATCTCTTGGAGCAGTGTCTTGTAGTTTTCTTTGTACAGGTCCTTTACACACTTGGGTAAGTTGATTCCTAGGTATTTGATTTTCTGTGGCACAATTGTGAATGGAATTGTTTCCTTAATATCCCTTTCTTCTCTTTCGTTATTTGTATATAGGAAAGCCACCGACTTTTGGGTGTTGATTTTGTATCCTGCCACTCTAATATAACCAATGGTTTTTAAAACTAGGTATCTATTTAGTTTCCCTTTGGGTAACATCCTGGTATATGAGCATACCACAGATTAATAAATTTAAGTGCTTAATAAAATTAGTAAAAAATTTAACAAGCTGTCAGGTGAAATAAATTTAATCAAACACACACAGAGTCACATTCAATCACTTGGGAGCTAGTGAAATAACCCCATTCTTGTCTTTTTCATTTCAGAGATGAATCTCTAAATATGAGGGCAGATAGTATCCACTAGGAGCTTTGATGAATACAGCATAGCTAGTCAAACACCCAAGGACTCTCACAGACAACTCTACTGTGCTTGCTTCCTCCAAGTATTACCCAACAAATTCACAACATCAGTACCACCCAGCAACTTGTTCAAAGCACTGACTCTGACTGCATCAAACCCCGCAGAACTATAATCAGCATTTTAATCAAATCCCAGATAATTTGTATGGATATCACAACTGGTAAAGCATGGAATTAGGGAATTACTGTCAATTTCAAGGGAGGTCTCCACAGAGATCTTCCTTGGGCCTCTCCTGTTTCTTATTTTCACTGATGACTCACACTGCCGGAGCCCTCATTATGGCCCAAGCCACACTAAGCTAATCAAGAAAGAAACACTCAATTGCACAAACACCTCTTGGAAGAAACCAGGCGTAATTACACATCACATTAGAAAAAGTAACTTCTCATTCCCTAAAGAAAGAAAAGTTATGCACACACATACATGAATGTTTTACTGCAAATATACCATTTTAGGAAAACTGGCTACAAATATGGTTACAAGTTCTGGAGGGGGGGGCGAAGAAGAAAATAATCTGGTTACATATTCTAACATAGTTATTGAAGAGTGTGGCCACAAAACAATTGTGAGAGACTGAAAGGGAAAGAGATCTGCATATTCTGTCATGAGGAACTGCTGAACTGGAGAAAACTAAGCCCAAAGAAGAGAGAGAGATAGTATGACTGCATTCATCTGAATAACTGTCCCAAGATTTCATTCTACAAATGTGTTTATGAGTATCTGTTATGTGCCAGGCACTATGCCAGAAACTAGGACACAGAGTGAAAACCAGAACCAATCTATGATTTTCTGAAGTTTCCCAACTTCAGTGGAAGAAACTCGCATGTTGTTCCAACAAGCAGAATTATGGTCACTAGGAGGCAAGTGAAAGGGCAAGGGCGCCATTCGAGAGAGCCTCTCTGGTCAGAGGCTCCAGCTTTGTAAACAAGCAGACAGAAGTGACCTGGCTCTCAAGGACTGAGCAGAAAGAGTTAGAGAGGGGATAACCGCCTCCCAGAGAGTAGCAGAGGACTACCACGCCAATGATAATATTCCAAGGTTACAGAATAACTAGAGCCAAGATCATTAATCAAATATAAGATTTGTTCAAAATTATATAACATTCAATTTAGCCAATAACAAATTTTTTTGTTTGTTTGTTCATTTGGTTTTGTTTTAGGTCACAGCCAGTAATACACAGTGGTTACTACTCCTGGTTCTGTACTCAGGAATTATTCCTAGTAGTGTTTAGCGCTCATATGGGATGTGAGAGGAGCGACCTGGGTCTGTTGCATGCAAGGCAAGTGCCCTACCAGTTATACTATCACTCCTGCCCCAAGAATAAAAATTTTAATGCTTAATCACAACTTACATTGTTTGACTAAATTTTGTATGTAAATGATGCATAATTTGGGGCCAGAGCAGTAGGACAGCAAGTAGGGTGTTTGCCTTGCACATAGCCAAGCTGGGTTTGAGCTCTAGCATCCCATATGGTTCCCTGAGCACCACCAGGAGTAATTCCTGAGTGCAGAGCCAGGAGTAATCCCTGAGCATCACCAGATGTGACCCCCAACACCCAAAAAATCAATATAAATAAAAAAAAGATGACAAATTTTTCTTAGCAACGATCTTAAAACCTACGACTTAATAAAAATTAAAAGCTTACATAAACTTTTTATGCAACAACATTACGTAATGACTTGCTTCACTTCTAATTTGCCTCTCAGCAATCCCTGAAATTGCTGAATTTAATGTTCATTAATATACCTTCAGACCTGATCTCTCTGCTGAGAAATTATCCTAAAAATCATAAATTCCTTTTCTTATACCAGAAATAACAAAAGCCAGAAGGACTAGGGAAACCAGATACATGATACAAATGTACAATGTTTATAAAGAAAAGTTATAAACTACTTAATTACTAAACTGCCAATCATTCTTATAAATAGTAGATTCTATAAATAATAATATCCAATAATGTTGCAGGTAAACTGATAAACTATTATAATTATGAAATTTACATAGCAACATGTAAAAAGACAACAAGGAAAATAATAAGGCTATACAAAATTCTAACCATGTAAAAATTATGCATGCACACTACAAAACCTAAAAAAAGAAAAAGTTAAATGTACATTTCAAGGAGTTGATATTCCTTTTTAAATTTAAATTTTCTATTTTACTGTTGACTGTTGAATAAACACTTTTGCAACCATATCAGAGCCAAAATAATTAAAACTGGTAAGTATAAAAATTTGCACATTAGCAAGAAAGAACAAAAATGACACACAGTTTAATCTTAATGTTCAATTGGTTCTTTGTCTTTTAAGGCTACTTAAGTTTATAAACAACCAAAAGTAAAAGATAATGAGATTCATGTTATGAAAAGTTCTTAACATTTGTAGAAAGTAAAAAAGAACTTTTGTACTGCAGCCGCCCATGAACTCTGGGTAAAAGCAAAACTAATTTCTGGATTTTTATTTTGCTTTTCACCTTATTTGATCTCACTTAACATTATTCATGCCAAGTTGAGTTTTTTTTCTCCTCTTTTGCCTTCTCCAAGTTCAGAGATGGGGAAAAACACACATGCACACACAGTTCCTCCCCTGTTTTCCAGAATTGCCATAAACTGCTGCTTTCAATGTGGGCTACGGTGTCAGATGGAGGATAGCTGGCTCCCTCTGTCACCACACAGATCAGCTGACTCTGAACCAAGAGATACGGGTTCAAGTTTTCCATATCTGTAATATGGAAATGACACCACTTACCCCAAAAGGTGATTATGCCATTAGAAGTGCTCATGACACCATCGAGCACATGGTAATACTCAAGAAATACTTGAGCATGTCTCATCCTTTCTTCCCACCTCTACCACAACTCTCCCCCCGCCCCCAATGCCCCTGTACACAGAAGAGTTCTGCTCTTTGCAAAAAACTGAAAAAAGAAGTCCAATGTCTCCTAATGCTTCTCCATCCATCTCTACTGCTCTCTGCCCTGGCAGGCTAATCTTGGATCAAACAAAAGGCCCCAGTGCCAAAAGTGGGCACATCCAATCTTTGGATTGAATTTATTCAATTCTTAGTCCCAGAAAAGTTCAGAAGGAAGTAAACAGGAATCGGATGGCGAGCAAAGAGGAGGCGGGATTGAAGTTAAGGAATTAATTTCACTTGAGCTGGGTTTATCCCTCAACGAAATTCACTGCTCCTCTCTAAATGACAATCTCCTCTAGTTTCCGATAACCAGTTGATCCATTTCTCCCAGTGGAGCGAGAGGTTAGTAATAACATCACCATTGCCATCCCTCCAAGTTCCTGGCCGTCCTTTATGGCTCCCTCCATATTTTTCCCACATCTCTCTAAGTACATGCCCATGTTATTGTCCTAAAATAAGAATACCAGGGCCGGAGCAATAGTATTAGCAGGTAAGGTGCTTGCCTTGCTTGTGGCCAACCCAGGTTCAATCTCCAGCACCCAATATTGTCTCCTGAGCCCTGCCAAGAGTAGTTTCCTACTCCTGGGGTAGTCAGGAGTACTAGTAGGAGAACTCCTGGTAAGCTAGGGTTAGTCCCTTAGCATTGCTGGGTGTGACCCCCCAAAAAATACAGAAAATACCAGGACTCTGATAAAGTCCTATCATTTAGCATTACAGAATCATTTATATCTTGAATCACCAGGAGAATGAACAGTTCTAGAGGTTAACAAAATCTGAGGTGACAGTCAGGACCTGACAACTGTAACTGCTCACCCCACATACCTGCCTGTGCTCTCTCAATAGGCCTGGAGTATTCCCACAACTGAGCCACTTAAACCACAGAAGAATTTAGATCAGTTTCTAAATCCTTGAGACCATGTGAAGTTGGGAGAAATTCTAGGCAAAAAATATATTTTAATTCTTCAGATTCCTTCACAAGCCTCAGTTTTATCCCAAATTAATCATGGCATCCAATTTACTAATCTCCCAGGGACCTGGAGGAAGGAAAAACAGAAGCTTCCCAAATGTCAGTCTCACTCTTCCAACTGTGCCACTGTTTCAAGATGGAGTTGGGAAATAGGTCACAAGAACTAGTTCTCTAATACAAAAAAGGGCTATTTTAACCTCTGAAAGAGCAAGAAAAGAATGTGGAGTATCCTGCTATCTCTTACCCTACCATCTTTCCTGCCCTTCTAAAGGTAGTGGAGTGGGTAAGGCAGAGCCAAGACCAAATACATCTATCTGTTGCTGCCAATAGAATATTTTTTTGGATTACCCTTTGTTCACAGTCCTCTGTCTTCTACTTGCCAGCCCTGAGTTTTGTTGTAAATGAAAGGTTCTCTTTCCTGTATGCCTTTTACATATTCTTACCCTAGTGCAAGGCTTTTTTTGTATAGACACAGGAAGACAGTTAAGGCTATGCATTTGTGATATAGGAGTTAATTAACTCTGAATCAGTTACTCCTGGGCATCCATCATATTTTATAAATTAAAGCCTCGGTTGCCCTTAGATTGATTCTGATTCCTTAAACCCAAAAGAAGAGTCCTGTTGCAGGACTGGATGGTTCCAGGGCAATGAGTAAGCTACCTTGGCCTTGAAATGGGACAGACTAAATGTCCTGAGCAATATAAGCTAAGAGTACAGTCATGGGTCAAACTCTGTCATGAATGAAAATAAGCAATAAATTAAAAAGGACCCTGTAAGGGTTAGAAATAAACCCACCTGGCCAGAGGAATGTAGTCTGGGATATATGGTGAGATGCCCCCGGGAATAGCCACCCTATAAATTTAATCCGGGTAGTATCACTTGCATCACTTGTCTTTCTATTGTTCATTGAGTGGGCACAAGTAACGTCTCCATTCATTGGGAAAGAGGTTCATTATTATTACTGTTTTTGGCATATCGAATACACCATGGGTAGCTTGCCAGGCTAGAAATATTATTAAGATGATTGTTTACCAGCTAAGGAAAGGAGAAAACAACACACCAGGATTCCACCTTTGTCCGAGGCAGGCCTACAGGCCCAGGACTAGATCGGTCTCTGTGGGGAGGTCCCTGGTAGTTTGTCCAAGAAAGAGCTTTTCACACTTCATATTTCAGAATTAAAGTCCATTACTCCCTTCCCCCAACCTTTTGTAAAGCATGTATCTCCATCTGACTTGACTTGTGGTGTGAATTGTATAAAGTGATGTGGAGTGAGGAGTGGAGAGAGATTAAAGAAAGAGCTTCAGACTTTCAGGGAGCCTGTGATCTTGTTCTTTTGTCTATCGTGGGAGGGGTGAGGGGATAGTTGTTGGCCCTGAATGCAGCCAGGGACCCTGCTAAACCCCAATATCTGTTGGGGACCCTGCTAAGCCCCAACACATTTTCTTTTTGTTTTGTTTTGTTTTCAAACCATACCCGACTGTGCTCAGGGCTTACTCCTGGCTTTGCTTTCAGATATCACTTCTGGATATCACTGACTAGATCCCACGGACATCAAAAGATCACATGGCCGCCCACCTACAAGATGGCCAGACTTCTTCGTCAAGACCCTGAACAAATGGTTTGAGGCTCTTCGTATTCCTGGAGCAAGCAGATGCCATTGGGCTACACTGGCACGCAACAAGGACAAATGGAAATCTTACTGGCGCCTGCTCGAGCAAATCAAAGAATAACGGGATGTCAAGTGATCAAGTGATCACTTCTGGAGGGACTCAGAGGACCATGTGTGGTTCCAGGGATCAAACCTTGGTCAGCCATGTGCAAGGTAAGGACCTGACCCACTGTACTATCACTCCAGCCCTCCATTACCTTTGTGATGCTGAGATTAAATTCTGAGCATAAATTATGTGAAGCATGAGCTCTACTGGAGCCGTAATTCAGGTCCTATCAATCCAACTTTAACATAATAGCCATACCCTCTCCCATTTTGGTATGTGCTAACCAGCTGCATCAAGGCAAATCAAACAAAACTACAGCCATCCTAGTTAAGTCCTATTTCAGTAGGATGGCATTAGACTTTGTATTGGTTTAGATGAACTTATAGGTTCTGAAGGATCCCTAAGCACCCCAAGACTGAGGAATTCAACTAATCTCTTTTACTATGTCTTTTACTATGTTTATAGAACTAAGAACTTCAGTTCTACTATTAGCACCCATCACAGGCAGGATACTCTTCTAGGTGCCCTGGTGAGCTACAAAGAACCATCCAATTCTTCCTTTTTTTAATTTAGAATTTAAGACACAGGCATTATGGTCGTATCACAAAACATGATGCTCAAAAGGAAAGAGAGAAAGAGAAGAAAAGTGCTTGATGTAGAGGTATACTGGGGGTGGGGGTAGAAGGACAGAAGCCGGGGACTCTGGTGGTGGAAAAGGAACACTGGGAAGGGACGGGTGTTGGAACAATGTATGACTGAAACCCAATCAAAGACAACTTCATAGCTATTTATCTCATGGTGATTTAATTTAAAAAATGTTTAGGTTAAGTAAAAATAAATAAAATTTAAAATTGAATTTATAAGGCCAAAACACTAACCACGAGGCACAAAAGAGTAGAGAGGTACAGAGCTTTACCCTGCATAAAAGTGTTAGGGGAAACAGTACAGTGGTGAAGGAAAGCTCACGGTCTGAGTCAGCTCACAACAAGTGAAATATGGGCAACCTTTCTAAACTTTGATTCGAGTTTCTTGATCAGTAAAATGAGGTCAATCACAGTTCTACTTTTAATGATATCAGTGTTAACTAGGGTTGCTGCATTAAACTAAAGGATATCTTTGACACAGTGGCGGGCATACTGTGCTGGCTCAATCAATGCTAGCTTTTATTATCAGATCAGATGAAATTGCTTCTTTGGCTGAAGATCAAATTTCAAGGCTTTATTGGCATTTTACATGTACCCTGGGACTTAAAAACTTTTGTTTTCTTTTCAGGGGAAATAGAATATTATCAAATGCAATTCACTGTGATAAAAAAAATTCCATTAAATAGTCTTTAGGGCTCTTTCCAGCTATGCTAAGAGACCTGAAATCCACTCCCGGCAAGCCCAGGAGGACATGCAGTGTCAAGGATCAAACTTGGTTCCTCCTGCAAGCAATGCATGAGCTTCACACCTTTGCAGTATCTCCTCTGGCCCCTCCCCATTATTTTCATTTTTTTTTTAATTTTTTATTTTTACAATTACAAAGATATACAATTAAAAAGTTCATATTTGGGTTTTGGTCATACAGTGTTCCATCCCTCCACCAGTGCCCATCTCCCACCACCAACGTCCCCGGTTCCCTCCCCCTCCCTAGCCCTGCTCCATGGCAGGTTCTTTATTTCTTTCCCTTTCTCTCTCTTTCTCTTTTCCTTCCCTTCCAGACTATGGATTACAGAACATACATTAAAGGGTTGTCATGTGTATCTTTTTTGCCTCTATTTAATGCTCAGTTCTAGGTTGGCATTAGTACCCTCGACAATTGTTAGCACACTATTCCATTTTCTGTCTTACCTAGCCTCTGACTCCCACACGTTTGTGATAATTTCCACCTTTGACAAGACCTCCTGATATATGTTTCACTTGACCTTGGATATTGGTATCTTAATATGTACATATATATTTATGTTATGCAGATAATTATTTTCATTTTATTCATTTATTTATTTATTCATTCATTCGTTTGTTTGTTTGTTTGTTTTTTGTTTTTTTTTGTTTTTGCTTTTTGAGTCACGCCCAGCAATGCTCAGGGGTTATTACTGGCTCTGCACTCAGGAATTACTCCTGGAGGTGCTCAGGGGACCATATGGGATGCGGGGACTGACCCCTGGTGAGATGCGTGCAAAGTAAGCGCCCTACCTGCTGTGCTATCACTCCATTAAGTATTTTTAATGGAGCATTTTTAGATCCTTCACTTAGAAGTAGGTTCCATGAGGAGATGAGTTTCAGCTGAGAGTAAGTTCAATAAGAGACGGAGCCACCATACTAAGCAAACAAAGCCATCAGATAATCTATTATAAGTACAAAATGTGGGCATTTTGTACTTTACAGCAGGTAAAGTACTTTCCTTGCACACAGCAGACAGAGGTTGGATCCTCAGTATCCCATATGGACTCATAAGCCCCACCATGAGTGATCTCTGAGTAAGGAGTAAGCCCTGAGCATAGCTAGGTGTGACCCCCAAAACAAAAACAAAACAAAGAGTTTTATATGCGGGATCAGAGTCATATTATAGTGGGTAGGGCACTTTCCTTGCACACAGTCAACCCAGGTTCAATCCCCAGCACAACATATTCCACCAGAGCCCTGCTAGAGTGATCTCTGAGTGCAGAGACTGAAGTAAACCCTGAATACTAGCAGGTATAGCCCCCAAACCAAAATAAGAATAAGCACAATATTACAAAAATGTACAAGTATACAACTTGCACATTATTTTGAATAATAAGGATAAGGATTTCATTTAGCAAAAGCCTCACTTCCTTCCACTCTGTTAGGCTAAGAAAACTAAACATTGCGGGGTGGCAGGAAGATTCTAAAATTCACAGCCACAGGGAAGAAAGTGATTCAACATTCTATTTTCTTTGTTACACCTGCCAAGAAAGATAAAGTGGGTCTGGAACTGAGAGAAAGATAAAAAGAATTCAAAAGGATGGGGAAATGTGAAAGAAAAGCATGGGAGATTAGTGATATCAACCACTGAAAACCTTCCTAAAATTCCAGATATGAATATACTTAAATGTATTCGTTATTCTGCACTCTCTCTACCCATCCCTTCTTTTTCATTCACACAATGAGCTGATTAGCACAAAAGAAAGAAATCAAAGCAGAAGCTCATCTTTCATTCATTCCATTCGCTGCCTTCAAAGGCTATCACAATTCAACCCAGGAGAGCATTTCGTGCTCATCACCATGGAGGCAACTGTAATGTCAAATCCAGGACTATGAAATTATAAAATTTCATAGTTTTAGGCATGTGTAACAGGCTTGGTGGTGGGAAGGAATGGCGAATCAAATCATCAGGCAATGTGGGTCTTTGGAAGCTTTTTCTGAAGCAATTAATATTATCAAATTCTGCTTTTTCCCCTTTCAGATGATGAAGACAATTGCTGTTTGAGTTAAATTAATTCTTTCTGTTCACAGAAGGTGTTATAACAATCACAGCTTTCAGACCCAGTGAGAAATGAATGCTCTATTAAAGGACATACAATCAGGTATAGATCCCTTCATTGTAAACTTTGGTTTTCACCTAACTTGGAGAAAGCAATCTTTGCCCTAGATCACCTGGTCGGTATTTTGTTGCAATCCTACCCTGCAAGGACTATTAGATCGGAGACAAAGAAGTAAACAGGGTAAGTGTTGTAATAAGCACTCTATACTCTAAGAGAAATGCAAAGGAGGAAGTGGCACTTACCCCAGTCTGAGGGGTCAGAGAAGACTTCTTAGAAGAGAAGGCCCCTGAACCCAAACAAGCAGGGGAGGCAGGTGTTGGCTTAACGGAGAGGAAGGGAGATTTTCCCCTATTCAGAAAGGAACCCAAGAAGACTGATGTTAGATGTTTGCAAATGCTATCTCATTTCAGCTTGGCTTCAGAACTTGGGAACCACAAGGCAGCCATGGGATGAGACCAGAGAGACAGAGGTCCAAGGACAAGAGCGTTTCAAGGCAGGAATGTCCCACGGTGTGACTGAAAATAAGTCAAGTCATCCCAGGAATAAAGACTGGGACTTGGCTAACCATGACTGGCACTGGGTTTCCTTTGCTCAAGGCATTTCAGGAAAGCAGTACTGGCAAAGCTACAGCAACGAGGGTTGAGTTGAGGAGGAAAAGAGGAGGAACTGTGAATAAGGCTAGTCACAAGAAGCTTGGTTATGAACAGGAAGTGAGCTAACAGGAAGAGAAGGATCAAACTTCATTGACCAGCTGGACCCTACTGTGAGCAACAAACTCATCTCCTTATTTCCTTCTTCCCTCACCCACTATAATATACACTTCTCCTCCCATAATATCTAGAGTGTGGTCTTTTGAACTACAAACCAGCCTATACCACAAAGAGACAATTACAAAGTTTCATGATTGGGTTTTTGGTCATACAGTGTTCCAGCACCCCCCCCTCCACAAGTGCACATTTCCCAACACCAATGTCCCCATATTCCCTCCCCCCCACCCCAGCCTGCCTCTATGGCAGGTACTTTCTCTCTCTTTCTCTCTCTCCCTCTCTTCCCCCTCTTTCTCTCTCTCTTCTCCCTTCTTTTTGCACACTGTGTCTTGCAATACATACATTAAGGGGTTATCACGTATATCCCTTACCCACATTCAATGCTCAGCTCTAATCTGGCCTTACCATTTCCAAAAATTATTGGCAAACTGGTCCATTCTCTATCTTATCTAATCTCCAAACCAGACTATTTTACCTCTTGATTTAACTGGGCAATGACTTCCTGCTGCATTTGGAATAAAACCTTAACCCCTTGCCACAAGCTGCATATTCTTGTGTAACCTGGTCCCTGTTTCTCTCTCTAGCACCTTCTCACATTTCTCTCCATTTTGCCTGTCATGACCAACTTGGCCTGCAACTTTTCAGTCCCTAAATCCTCCATGCAGGTTTCTGCCTTACTATCTTTGTCCTCTTTCTGGAATGCCCCTCTCCTACTCCACCCCAGCTAAAAGCGCAAAAACATTGGAGTCCTCTACAAAGGAACAGCCACCAAAGAGCCATCTTCCAGCCTATGCCAAGGGACGACTTCTCAAGTCAACCTCAGAGCCAAGGTCCTCCAAGCCCCCGAGTGGGCTATTTCCTAACTCTCACCACATGGGGCTTAGATAGCAAAGAACTCAAAGTCCCAGCTCTTTCTTCTGCTGCCTTTCAGTACAGGCAACCTTGACAACTTTTGTCAAGGTTCCACCTCATCACTTGCTTCCAGCTCTGTTAAAGAGGCTTATCTCAAAAGGTGTTTAAAAGACCACCCAACTCACCTGAAGGTGGAAGGTTTCTCTACCATCTTTGCAGCATTTGCCTTCACTAGCATTTGCCTTCCCATTCTAGGTCTTTCCATTCTTTGGTCTTCCAAAGCTGTCCACTAAGACAACTGGAGTAGCCCTTCCATTTTTTTTTTTTTTTTTGGGTCACACCCATCAATGCTTAGGGGTTACCTCTGGCTCTGCACTCAGAAATTACTCCTGGCGGTGCTCAGGGGGACCATATGGGATGTTGAGGATCGAACCCTGGTCGGCCACATGCAAGGCAAACAACACCTTACCCGCAATGCCATCACTCTGGCCCGCCCTTCCGTTTTTAACTACATCCTGTCTCACTTTTCTCAGAGTCCCCACCACCATCTGCACACAAATACCCACAGAGTGTTTCCTGGAATTCCATTTTTATACCTTCTCTCTTTCACAGTTTTTAATCTTTTTTATTGGCTTTTAGGGCCACATCCAGCAGTGCTCAAGGCTTACTCCTGGCTCTACACTAAGGGATCACTCCTGGCGGTGCTGGGGAACCATATGGGATGCTGAGGATCAAATCTGGGTTGGCCACATGCAAGGCAAGCACTCTACCCATTTACTATTGCTATGGCCTCTCCCAAACATGTATCTGCAGCCCAGAGTACATGTGAACCATGTTCTAGCAACAATGGCCTAAAACAGTATCTCCTTGTACAGTCACAGACACCTCAAACCTAAATATGGATAAATGACATTAAGCATCTTGCACAACACAACTGTTATTGCACTTCCTGCATAAATAATAGGAGCATTTGCTTGATACTAAATCAGACAAGATTTTCTGGAGAAACAGATCAATAAGATGTGTATTACGTGTTTTTGAGTGTGACAGTTTTTTATTTCTTTTTGGGCCACACCTTGCAATGCTCAGGGTTTTACTCCTTGTGGTGCTCTAGGAACCATATGAGATGCAGGGGGTTATCAGGTCGAGCACATGCAAGGCAAGCACCTTATTTGCTGTACTGTTTCTGGTTCCAAGTGCGATAATTTTGAGAAAGTCGATAATGCAATTACAAACATGACAAGTCTGAATCTACAGGGAAGGTTAAGAAGAAAATTCAAAAAAAAAATCACTGTTGTATTCTTAGGTTCATCTCTCACTTATACCAGTACTTTAACCTTCATATTTCCAAAACCTTAAATAGTGCCAATACATAAAGCAGAATAAAGAGTGGCTAGTGGTGACAGGAGCAATAGTTCCAAGGGTAAGGCATTTGTCTAGCACATGGCGACCTAGGTTCAATTCCCAGCATGCCACAGAGGCAGGCTGGTTGGAGGAAACTAGGGACATTGGTGGTGGGAAATGTGCACTGGTGGAGAGATGGGAGTTTGAACACTGTATTACTTAAACCCAATCATGAACAACTTTGTAATGGTCTGTATCATGGTGATTCAATTTTTTAAAAAATTCCTTTTCTCTGAAGGCCTCACCAGTATCACATAGATCTGTCTGTCTTCCCCAAGTCCTAATTCACATCTTAAAGTCTATACATTCTATAATCATGCTTATTTTCTATTCACCACGATAGCACTGCATTTCCAATTCCTGTGAGAGCTGAGATATGATGTTAAGATGATTTAATGGCTTCCATGAAAGTCCTTTTCTTAAAAATTGTTTTACTATACATTCCTTAATAATCCTTCACATGTTAATTATAGAGACAAATTTTCCAAAATAAGGAATGAGGGATTTTGTACCAATGAATCATTTAGATAATGAAAATTAATTCATTAAGCACCAAAAATATTCTGATTGGTGCTGGAATAGTTTGTTCCTGAAACTCTATTATCAATAGCTATGTAAATGATGATGCCTTAATTTAAAAAAAATGTTCTGTAGTCTTGGTGAAATTAATTATGTCTTACAAACAGAGAATATTCTAATAGTCTTGCAAATAAACATTCCCTGACCACATTCTCCAATTCCCTCTTGCCTTCACCCACCACCAAAAATAACCTTTCCTTGGGCTGGAGGCGACAGTAGAGCAGGTAGGGTGTTTGCTTTGCATGCGGCCGACCTGGGTTCGTTCCTGGCATCCCAGATGATCTCCTGAGTACCTCCAGGAGTAATTCCTGAGTGCAGAGCCAGGAGTAACCCCTGAGCATCGCTGGGTGTGCCTCCAAAAGACCAAAAAATTAAATAAAAAATAAATTAAAATAATCTTTCCTGGGCCTATGATCCTATATTTTGATTACAAGCTCTCTACAGCATACAACACAGTCAGCTTGAGGTTAGAGATTTAAATTCACCTTTTGAAAAATAAGTTCCTTGGACAAGGAACTCTCCTTTTTAATCCCAGGTGCCTAGTTCACAAGACATACAACCTGCTTCATAAACTGAATACTCTTCATGATTCAAACATGAAAGAGTAATATAATAGAGGAAGGCTCTCAATGGGCTCTGGTGCTGTACAGGGGAGGAAAAATGGGATACTAAAGAAAATGCTGGGACTGGATAGATAGCAGAGAGGGCTACAGGGCACACCTGGCATGCGGAGATCCCTGGATTTCATCCCTGGTCACATGCTCCTCTGGGCACCATGCAGTGACAGAGGTGGCTGCAGCAATACTGGGCCCCAAGTATTGCTTGGGCAGGAGCACACTGAAGGGAGTGGTCCCTTGTGCCCTTGAATACCCCCCCACCCCTTAAAAAAATAGTATCTTTGAAATACTCATTAGCCTCTATCCAGCACTTCTACATATTAGAAGAAAATGCTTTTCTAAAATGGGAAAACTATCCAAATCCCTTTCCTTTTCTCTAAAATTGAATTTAAAAAAAAAAAAACAAATCTCAACTTGAAAACTGCAAGTTCCGGTTGAGCTGGCATTTCTAGACCTCAATTGCCACATTTTCTAGGTCTCCAGATATGCATTCAAGTGGCTTCCTGCAGTTCACCAGGGAGATGAGGCGTCAAGGGAAGGATGTGGTAAGGGACAGGAATATAACCGAGATGCCACACTGTTTGGCACCCCTTTCCCCAGGCTGAAAGTCAGACTTCTCAGTACCAGCCAGTGTTAAGAGGAAATAAGAAATAGGACACATGATAGACACCATCCAATTTTAGTCTGAGTCCACAGCAACAGCTTTCTTTGCCTAAAGTTCTAGCATTTGGGAAAAACAAACCCAGAGGGATGTATCCAAAATGCAGCGATTCAAACTTAAAACCTCATTAAACATAGGAAATTCCAGGGCGCAGCGATAGTCCAGAAGGTAGGGCGTTTGCCTTACACGCGGCCAGCCCATGCCAACCCGGGTTCAATCCCCGGCATCCCATATGGTCCCCCGAGCACCTCCAGGAGTGGAGTAATTCCTGAGTGCAGAGCCAGGAGTAATCCCTGGGCATTGCTGGGTGTGACCAAAAAAAGCAATAAATAAATAAATAAACAAACAGACAAACAAACAAACAAATATAAAAATAGGGAATTCTAAGTAGTAAGCTAAGAATTGCCAACTCTAAGTTCCCTTCCTATCAGCTATCCCTTTCCAGTATTTCTTTTCCTTGTTGTGCTAAGAAGCAGAATTGTCTTAGTGAAAATAAGGGAATGGATGGTAGGGCTTCTGGTATCTTGGTATTAGAATCAGCGAAGTCCTTCAGAGACAACAGCTTATTTGTCTTTGGTTTGTCATTGAATACTTTTTGTTCTTTTTAAACTAGTTATTTAGAAAAATTTACTTAGGGGCCGGAGAGATAATACAGCTAGTAGGGCATTTGCCTTGCACGCGGCCAACCCAGGTTCGATCTCCGGCATCCCATATGGTCCCCTGAGCACCGCCAGGAGTAATTCCTGGAAGAACCAGGGGGTAACTCATAAGCATCGCCAGGTGTGACCCCCAAAAAAGCAAAAATAAATAAATAAATAAATTTTTAAAAGATTTACTTAGAGAAATATGAGGGGGATGGGAAGACAGCATGAAGAGCTCAAGAGAGAATCCCTTTCTCCAGAAGGGGAAAAAATGAGAGTACACTTTTCAGGTTGAGATGCAGACCAATCTCCAGTGTGGAGAATGTGTCTGCATAGTTTTTAATCCAATATCATCAAAGAATTGTGCCACATATACTAGTTTTGCCAATAATTGAGGTACTAAAATATGCTAGCTTAAGATGGAAAGCTTTCTTAATTGCATTACTTCCTTCTTAGTCTTCCTGAACCAACCCACAACCTGGTCTATCATTACTGAACAGGATAATCATATTTAGCTAATGTATTCATAGACCACTGAGATGAATCAGAATGTTTCCTCTACAATGAATGTCCTCAAATTGCTACACATTATTTTGTTTAGGATTTCTGTCTATCATTATTAATATTTCCTACTTGCTTTTGTCAGTTTTGCCTTTAATAGAAGGTTCCTTATTTCACTGTTCCTGCTATCAGAAAGACCTAGAAAGTCAAGCAATTAAGAGTCAGGGGCCAGGGCAGAAGAGATGGTACAGCAGACAGGATATTTGCCTTGCATGTGGCCAACCCAGATTCAAGCCCTAGTATCCTATATGGTCACTCCCTGAACAAGACCAGGAATGATCTCTGAACACAGAGCCAGGAATAGCCCTGTGCACAGCTGGGTGTGGCCCCTCAAAAAAAAAAAATTCATGGGCTGAATAACCAAAGGAATCATATATGGGGGCTAGAACAACAGCTTGCAAGCATACAATCAGAAGTTCAAATCTCCAGTGTCCCATTAACACACCTAGCAGGCTATCCTAGAAGCTCTGCTATTTGAGCCTAGCACTCTGCTGTGTGTGATAGCCAATGACACAAGCGATGTCTAGATGTACTATGTTCAGGTGTTGATGGCCACTACAAAAATAGGTGCAATCCGCTGTGAGCACTGTGATCACTTGATCACTTGAATCCCATTATTCATCGATTTGCTCGAGCAGGCGCCAGTAACATTTCCATTGGATCCTATCACGTGCCAATGTAGCCCAATGGCATCTGGTTGATTCAGGAATATGAAGAGCCTCAAACCATTCCTTCAGGGCCTTGACAAGAAGTCTGACCATCTTGTAGGTGGGCGGCCACGTGATCTTTTTGACATCCGTGGGATCCAGTCGGTAACGGCTCTAGTCCAGCGGTTGTCTCCAAATCGCATTACATGTCCAGCCCATCTGATTTTTTGATGCCTTGGCAAACAAGACAGCGTCCCTGATTCTGGAATAGTTACCGTGAGCACTGTACCTAAATAAATGTTCAGGCTCCACAACCAGAAAGTGTGACCTCTGGAAGCACATGTGTCAGTATTACAGTGACCTCCCGGGCCCGGGAAGTGCCACAACCATAACCAGATCCTGAACTAAGAGGCCTTCCCCTGGTGAGTCCATGTGCAAGCACTGCAACTGAAGGAGTTACAGGCCTCAGAGAGCTCTAAGACCAAGAGTGCAAGCACTGCAGCCTGCCAAGTAACACACCCAAAGAAAGTGTGCAAGCACCACAGCCAAGTATGTGTGCAACCCCTGGCCATCTCAGCATCATCATGGACTGCAGATCAAAATGCTGAGGTACACGTTTTGGCACGTGGAAGACATGATTCATTCAGCCCCCAATCACCAAGGTGGGAGTAGACCCAAGGACTACCAGGTATAGTCCCAAATCCAAAAAATAAATTTAAAAAAAATTAGCAGCAAAGAAGAAGGGAGAGAGAGGAAGAAATGAAAAACAAGAGTTGGTGCTTTTAAGATTTGCAAACTAGCAAACTCCACTCCTACAGGCCCACGCAGTAGACGTCAAGACCCCATGTTTGGGGCTGGAGGGGGTTTGCCTTGCACACAGCCGACCGGGGTTCAATCCCCAGCACTCCACATGGTCCCCTGAACACTTCCAGGATAAATTTCTGAGTGTAGAGCCAAGAGTAACTCCTGAGCATTGCTGGGTGTGAACCAAAAAGCAAAAATAAGACCCCATGTTTGGGTCGAGCAATAGTACACAGGGGAGGGCATTTGCCTTGCATGTGGCTGACCCAGGTTCAATACCCGGCATCCCATATGGTCTCCCAAGCACCACCAGGAGTAATTCCTGAGTGCAGAGCCAGGAATAACCCCTAAGCATCGTCGAATGTCACCCAAAAAAAGTTTAAAAAAAACCCTCATGTTCTTTATTTCTTTGGTCTTTTGAGCCACACCCAGATTACTCCTGGCTCTGCACTCAGGAATCGTTCCTGGTAATGCTCAGTGGGCCATATGGGGAAATGGGGATGTCTGGGATTGAACCCAGGTTGGCCGCATGCAAGGAAAGTTTTCTACCCACTTTACTATGACTCTGGCCCCAAGACCTCATATTCTTAATCACTAGAACTGCATTTTCCAACTTTATCTGATTAAAAAGAACTACTATGTGTGTGCTTGGCAAGGGGAGTCCAGGGGGAAGCTATGTGTTAAAATACATTCTCAGATGGGAGTTTGGATTTGGGGGCCACACCCAATGGTGGCTCTGTGCTCAGGGATCATTCCTGGTGGGGCTTAAGGAACCATATGTGGTGCTGGGGCTCAAACTCAGGTCAGCCATGTGCAAAGCAAGTGCTTTAAATCTATAATATCTCTCTGACCCAGGAATCTATTTTTAATAAATGTAATTTTATGATAAAGTTTAGAAACAGCATTTTATGGCTCAGTATTGCCTACCTGAATTGGGATTCCTTCAAAAGCCAAAAACCCAAAAAGCTAAGGCCAAGTTCCTTCAGAAATATTTGACAGCCAATAAAGCTTTCAGGTCCCCCACTCTTCCGATGCTTTCAAGCAAATACACCTGACCTTTTAAGTTTGCTGTAGACTGCTCATAGTACACCATCCTTCTCTCTACCCTGAATGTGCTGCCATCCTTCGGATGGTGGATCTGACCATGTGGATGATCCAGTACACACTCCAGCCTTTCAGTTACATTATCTTGACTTTCTCCATCTTCACAGAGTTCATTTCAGTCATTCGAATCTGGCAAAACTCAGGAGACTGTCCTGTCCATTAATAAACTATTCCAATTCTAAAATTTTCTACTCAGGTGCCCTCTCTAACCGCATTCTATTACTTCATCATTTTAAGAGACCCATTCTTTAACCCAGCAACATCTCTGGTCCTTTTCTCCTCCCCATACAGACCAGAAACCCTTAGCTGTCATGGTAATTACTTCACGGCCACCACCCTTAGTTCCTTGGTTCCACTGTCCTTCTGTCAGTCATCCCAACAAAGCAAATACTGGCTCAATCCAACTATATTCTTTCTCTGCTCCTAAAATCAAGCAGCTACAGGCAACTGGTGCCCCACCTGCACACTGCCTAAACATGGAGCTGCCCCCATCTTCCTGTTCTGATCTCAACTTGTTTCAAACTCCTTGTTTTTCTTCTGACCTCTTCATGCTTACTCTCAGCAGATGGCCTCTAGTCTTAGGAGACAGCCTCACAGACGATGGAAGCCACCAACTAGCACTGGCTTATAAGCTATGCCACCAGAAAGAACAACTGTGCCCAGACATTCCATAAGGGCTGCCAAGCCCATCATGCCTGTACTGGGTTTAATATTTGCGTGGTTATTTGAAGTAAACTCCCTGGTGATAATCGTTACTAAAGTAAGCAGCAATGGTGGTGAGTATTCTGGTGAAAGAAAGAAAAAAAAATAATCGAATCCAAAAGTTATCAATCTCTCAGATCTCTCTACACTGAATTTTTTTTTTTTTTTTTTGCTTTTTGGGTCATACCTGGCAATGCTCAGGGGTTACTCCTGGCTCTGCACTCAGGAATTAAATTACTCCTGGCGGTGCTCAGGGGACCATATGGGATGCCTGGGATCGAACCCAGGTCGGCATAAGCCGGCTGCGTGCAAGGCAAACACCCTACCCGCTGGGCTATCACTCCAGCCCCTACACTGAAAATTTTTAAATGGGGAGTTTAAAAAGAAGAAAGCAAAGCTATCTTGTCTACAAGCAGCTGACAAGTTTAAATTCAAACATAAAATTACATCCATCAATATAATATGGCCATTCAAAATCCTAAGTAAACAGTTAATTCCTTGATAATTTTGGGGGCTTTTGGGGTGATACCTGGCGATGCTCAGGGGTTACTCCTGGCTCTGCACTCAGAAATCACTCTGGTGGTGCTCAGGGGACCATATGGGAAGCCGGGGATTGAACTCAGGTCGGTCACATGCAAGGCAAACACCCTACCCTCTGTGCTATTGCTCCAGCCCCCCAAACCCCAATTTCTTAATATTACAGGTATTTTCCTTCATAATGTTAGAACCAACATGTTGGTTTTTTCTTTTTTGGTATGTCCATAAAATTATGCAACACAAAGGATACTTGACACTATGTGATAAGAACTGTTACCTATCTTCATTTACAGCTGAAAAATCATAACTAAACATGCTAATTAATTTACCCACACATTTACAGATTAAAAGCGGCAATGGTAAAAGGGCTAAGGCTGTAGTTGAGTGGCAAAGCACTTGTCTTGAGTATTGGTTCAATTCCCAGCACTACACACATACCATACACACAGTGTAAAACACACCGCCTGAACACTAACATATGTGCATTAGTATAAGGTCATTAATGGAAACTTCTCTCTGGGAACACTATTTCTGCTGATGTACAGAGAAAAAAACCTGAGAATTCTCATGCCCCCAAAAATCGTCTACTAAATTAAATGAGGTAAGAGCATTCGACTTTTGTTTAGCCAGAGAAACCTGTAGTATAACAGGCTTTCCAGAATGAGATAACACATATTCAAGTCTTTTCTCTACCACGATCTTAATTGTGTAACTTAAAAAATTCCTTATTTGTGGCAGGAAAGATAACGCTGTGGGAAGAGAACTTGCTTTGTATGTGGCTGATGACCTGGATTCAATCCCTGATACCCATATGATCCTCTCAACACCATCAGGAGTAATCTCTGAAAGCAGAGAGGAGTAAGCCCTGGGAATAGTTGAACATGGCCCAAAATCTAAGGGAAAAAAATTCTTACATTCTCTAAGTTCAGTTTTCTTAAACAAATAAGTAAATTATTTTTTTATTTTTTATTTTTTGCTTTTTTGGGTCACACCTGGCAATGCTCAGGGGGTTACTCCTAGCTCTGTACTCAGGAATTACCACTGGCAGCAGTCGGGGACCATGTGGGATGCCAGGGATCGAACCCAGGACAGCCACATGTAAGGAAAACACCCTACCCACTAGACTATCACTTCAGCCCCCTAAATAAAATTTTTTAATTATATATATTTCATGAGGGCAGCCATTTTCCACATCCGGACTTCCCTCTCGTCAGAACTCCACCCAGCAGACGAGGCCTATCACTGCTCGGCTGGCGCGGCCATGCGGTTCATCAATAAATGCTTGATTTAGAGGTGACTACAAGAGTATGCCACCCGCACAGCAGAGCCTGGCAAGCTACCCGTGTCGTATTTGATATGCCAAATACCAGTGACAATTATAGATCTCATTCCCATGACCTGATGGAATAGTTTGAGGCTCTTTATGTTCCTGGAGCAAGCAGATGCCCTTGGGTTCTACTAACATGAGACAGGACATATGGAGATGTTACTGGAGCCCGCTCGAGCAAATTGATGATGAATGGGAAGACAGTGATACAGACAGTGAATCACCTCATTAGTGGGTTCTGAGAATTAGAGATAATTTACAAATACACTTAGCATTATATGTGACATATAATAAGCCTCAAAAAAAAAAACTGTGGGCAAGAGTGATCGTACAGTAGATAGGGCATTTGCCTTGCATGAAGCCAACCAGAGTTCGCTTCCCAGCATCCCATATGGTCCCAAGTCCTGGCAGGATAAATTCCTGAAAGCAGAGACAGGAGTAACCCCTGAGCATTGACAGGTGTGACACAGAAAGCAAAAAAAAAAAAAAAAAAAAAAAAAAAAAAAGCCTCTTATAATAATTGGGCGAGAGGGTGCGCACACTCAGCTGTGCTTAGGGCTTATTCCTGACTATATTCCAGGATCATACCTGGCAATGCTAGGGGACTATATGGGGTGCAGGAGATCAAACCTGGATCAGCTGAGCGTAAGGTAAGCACCCTACCCGCTGTTCTATCCCTCCAGCACCTGCTATAATTATTATTAAAAATGTACTCAGGGGGCCGGAGGCGATAGCCCAGCAGGTAGGGCGTTTGCCTTGCACGTGGCCGGCCTGTGCTGGCCCGGGTTCGATCCCCGGCATCCCATATGGTCCCCCGAGCACTGCCAGGAGTAATTCCTGAGTGCAGAGCCAGGAGTAACCCCTGAGCATTGCTGGGTGTGACCCAAAAAAGCAAAAAAAAAAATGTACTCAGAATTTGTACCTCCTGTATTTTAAAGAGAGCACTGGGTTCAGCGACTATCCCATTAATACGACTGTCCCTATCTTCATAAGATCTTGCAGTTGCTTGAGGGTGGGATAAGGGGGAATAGAAGGGGAGTAATAAATAAGCAAATAGGGGCCGGAGCGATAGCACAGCTGGTAGGGCATTTGCCTTTCACATGGCTGACCCGGGTTCGATCCCGAGCATCGCTAGGAGTAATTCCTGAGTGAAGAGCTAGGAGTAACTCCTAAGCATCGCTGAGTGTGACCCCCCCAAAACAAAAGGGGAAAAAAAAGCAAATAAACATAGATATTTGAATTTTGCAAAAGCACTAAGAACAAAATGCAGCTGCTCTGAGAGTGTGGACAACAGCAAGTCTAGCTTCTGTAAAAGAGTATAGAACCAAGGATGATATCTCGGCAAGTGGACAGTAGAAACATGGAAACAAGGGAGTACTGGTGCCAGGGCGTCAGTAATGGGGGAACACAGTCAGGCAGCAGAGTTAAAGAGAAGGCTGCTAATAAAATAGAGTTATTAACTCTGGAACAGAGAAAGGTCCAAGTAGAAGGTGAAACTGAGAGAACCATCTGCATCCAGATGGTATTAAAGTCCTGGGGGTGTAAAAGATCATTTGAGGACAAAGTATGATGAGAGAAGGGAGGTAGCTGAGCTAAAAAAGATGTAATAGGAACAAATAATTTGGAAATCTAAAACATGCCAATGCAACTCATATAAAACACACAGACTGCCCCAAACACATTCTCAGCAAATGCCTGTTGAACAAACATAAACACACTTAAAATTTTTCCTTTAGATTAAAAAAAATTCATTCAGAATTTCCCCCAAACACATGTTTTTGTGTAGATGGGGAACGAGAAAAAAAATTATTTTGGGGTATTTAAAAAATATATTATCCCCCCAACACACACACACACACACACACACACACACACATACACACACACACACACACACACACACACACACCCTGATGGTGCTGAGGGGCTTACTCCTGGCTCCGCGCTCAGAGACCATTCCTGGTGGGGCTAGGGAACCTATGGGGCAAACACACTACCTACTGCACTATTGCTCAAGCCCAGAAAAAGTGGGGGATTATTTAGGGTCTTTTGTTTGTTTTTATGTTTCTGTTTGGACTGTGTTCAAAGGGAATCCCTTCAAACTGACTAAAATTATAAGTAGCCAACTTGAAATTTAAGCTTTTAAAACACTTACACTGTACCCTCTCTGTAACAACTCTGCCCCAAGACAATAATTTTTCCCATTCTAATAGTGAAATGCAATTATATATTTTATGACAGATGACATTTCATCCTGAAAGATGCCACTGGCACTTTCAAACCTTTCAAGAATGAGAGACATAAAATTCTAAAAAGGTCGGGGCTGGAGCGATAGCCCAGCGGGTAAGGCATTTGCCTTGCACATGGCTGGCCTGTGCCGGCCGGGTTCAATCCCGGCATCCCATATGGTCTCCCGAGCACCGCCAGGAGTAACTCCTGAGTGCAGAGCCAGGAGCAACCCCTGAGCATCACCAGGTGGGACCCAAAAAGAAAAAAAAAAATTCTAAAAAGGTCAAGGATTTATTTATAATTTTAAAAAAAGAACAAGTAGGGGCCGGAGGCGATAGCACAATGGGTAGGGCATTTTGCCTTGCATGCAGCCAACCCGGGTTCAATCCCCAGCATCCCATATTGTCCCTGAGCACCACCAGGAGTAATTCCTGAGTGACGAGCCAGAAGTAACCCCTGAGCGTCCCCAGGTGTGACCCCCAAAAATAAAAATAAAAAATAACAAGTATAGTAGGCCTTCCAAAATCTGATAAGCAGGGAGATGAAAAAGATAGAATAGCAGGAAAATAAAGTAAATATAACACTCCTCAAATGGAAACACATTAAAGCTGTAATTGTATCTCAGGGTACCTGTTGGCACACAAAAAAACTCATTATGTTTTGAGGCTTATACCATCACTTGGAGCTACCAAACTGAAATCACAGCTGCAAACATATCTGGGATGGATACTTTATACTTTTCAAAGACTTTCAGTCAGACACAGGGGATAACCAGTAAGAAGGAAAGTTAGTAACATCTGCCAAAATGCTCCTTCCCTCAACTGTTAAATCAAGATTCAAATTATTTATAAAACACAAGTCTCACTTCCTAAAATTCTTCACAGCTATGTAAGGAACTATCCTGGTTTTTAATGGTTTATTACCCCCATTCATAACTACTGAAAAGCTTATGAGACAATCACAAAGGTAACATGAATGCATGAACAAGAGGCAATCACCTAAGATCACCTAAGATATCAGTTGCTGTTTTGGTTCTTGAGGATATATCAGTTAAGGAAGTCTCATACTTACAGGTTAAAGGAGGTTTACAAAAAAAGACAGGAAAAAAATCCAATAGGTATGTAAGTACCAAGTAGTGGTAAGTGCTATAAAAGAAAAGTGGGTTGGGAGGGAACCTGGGGACACTGATGGAGAGAAGCTGACAATGGTGGTGGGACTGGTGTTGGAACATAGTATGCCTAAAACTCAACTTATGAATAACTTTATAAATCACAAATTGTCATGAAAATTAAAACAGGATAAAGCGGGAAAGAAGAGCAAGGGAATAGGCAGTGTTTGGCTGAGCAGTCAGGGACAGTCTGGTAGGATACACTAAAGCATAAGCTTGAACAACCATAATGTCCAGGGCACAGAGTTCAAAACAGAGGGAACAGCAAGTGCAAAGGCACTGAGGCAGTAACTGCCTGGAAGCGAGGACAGGAGGAAAACCTCCTATACCATGGGAAGGACTTCAGGTTTTTCGAAGAGAGCTATTAGAGCTCCCTCTGCAGAGACTCTAACTTATGTTTTTGGTTTTCCAAATAATACAGAGGCAACACCTGCTGTGCTCCAGTGCCCATAAGGTGTCAGGGATGAAAGTCAGGTGCTCACACGTGCTAGGCATGTGCTCGACCATTTGAATAATCTCCCTGGCCTTCTAATTTTGGGCCACACCTGGTGGTGCTCAGGGGTTACACCTGGTTCTATGCTCAGGTCTCAAGCTTACCCCTAGTGGCCTCAGGAGAATATACATGGTGTCAGGGATCAAACCCAGGTCGGCCTTGTGTGGTGAAGCACCCTGACCACTGTACTATCACTCCAGTCCTCTAATTTTATTTTTATTTTTATTTTTTTGCTTTTTTGGGTCACACCAGCGATGCTCAGGGGCTACTCCTGGCTCTTGCACTCAGGAATCACTCCTGGCAATTGCCGGGGATCCAACCTGGGTCGGCTGCGTGCAAGGCAAACGCCTACTCTCTGGACTATCACTCCGCCCCCATGTCCTCTAATTTTTAAATCACAAAGAAAACCCAAGTTTCTCCTTATAAAACTTAGATACATCCCTCATAATCTATATCCTAATTGTCCTCATAATCTATCTGTGAAAAAAGCATATAATAAAATAATCTAGGATGGTAACATTTTTGTGAAAATTCTTAATACACAGGAACAAAAGACTAAAGGATAAGTACTGGAACTGGAGAGAGCTCGAACACCTGAGCTCATGCCTTGCTTTGTGGGAGGTCTGGGTTCAAACCCTGGCAATGGACCCCCAACAGTACTCCATGGGGTTGCCTCCCCAAAAAAGCATAAACACTGAAGGTGAGTATACTATAATTTTAAGATTGTCTTGTTCTGTTGTTTTGGGAGGCTTTTGTTCATTTGTGTTTGTTTTGTTTTTCTGTAGGGGATCAAATCCAGGGCCTCACTCATGCAAGGCAAGCCTTTCACCAATAATCTAATTTCTGGCTTCTTGTGTTTTTATTCTTAGTCTTTGTTTTACTAGCCTTGAGACTTAAAAATCAATCACTTTTGTACCTTTTTGGTGTTTTTTTTTTTTTAGGAAGGAAGAGGTAAAGAATTCCCACTCGCTTCCACCACCAAACAGCATAGGCTGAAATCTTAAAATTCAAAAATAAAAAGGAAACCAGAAAACATAGGAACTATTTTCTCAGAGAAGTTACCCGGCCTGCCATGCAATGTTTGCTTGTTATGAAGCACCACAGTAGTCAAGAGCTGCACATTGTATCAAGGTCACAAAAGCAACTTGGTTAATATGTTTATCATTAGAGAGCCGTAGCTCTGTCCTCCACAGCAGCTTTGATACCATCTTTCCAAGGCAGCAGCAGAGAAGGGCCCTTTTCATTAAGTTCTAAGACTCTTAAATGATGAGGTTTCTGGATTTTTCCACTGCACATCTCTTCGAAACAAAAGTAAACCCGAATAAGTTGTGGCTGCAAATGAAATGCACTCTGGGCTCCTTCCCCGCTCCATACGAACGATATGGCAAAACACCAATAAATTTTCCTCTTGGCTTTGAAATACTGTGATACCAAGTTGCTGTAAGTACAGATCCTGGAGCTAAACAACGTACAAGAACCAGTGTAAAGAAAAACTGGGCCGGAGCGATAGCCCAGCGGGTAGGGCGTTTGCCTTGCGCGGCGGCCCATGCCGGCCAGGGTTCGATCCCCGGCATCCCATATGGTCCCCCGAGCACCGCCAGGAGTAATTCCTGAGTGCAAAGCCAGGAGAAACCCCTGAGCATTGCCGGGTGTGACCCAAAAAGCAAAAAAAAAAAAAAAGAAAAACTACTGGGATCCTTTTTTATTTATTTATATATTTATATTTATTTTACTTATTCATGTATATATGTATGTATGTATGTGTATGTATGTATGTATATGTATGTATGTGTGTATGTATGTGTGTATGTATGTATGTAGGCTGTCTCTCGTGGGGAGAGACAGGGATAAAGACCCTGCAGGAGTCCAGAATAACCTATACACGTGTGTAGCGTAAACACTATATACACCGACTGGCAGGACCCCAGACACTCGCGCCCCAGCACCAGCCCTAGGCACGCAGGACTCGGAAACACCACCGGCAGCTTCTCATTCTTATTCCTGAGAATAAGGAAACTCTCACTCCCGCCGCATCCCGGGGTCCATCACCAACCACCACAACTCTGCTCCCAGGGGCCACCCGGGGAAGCAATGGGGCCGGGGAGCCGGGACTCTGCTGCCTGCCACCGCGCTCCAGCCCACAGCCCCGAGGTTGCGGCGCCCGTCACGCCTCTGGACTCCGCCACCCGCCGCACCACAGCGACCCCGGGCCGACCGCTGCCAGTCAGTCAGGGACCCCTCCCGCGGCGCTGCCTGCCCTGCGAGGACGCGCGCGCGCACACACTCACACACTCACTCACACACAGTCTCTCACACTTTCTCTCACACATACACTCATACACATTCTCTCAACACTCACACATTCTCTCACACACCTCACAACTCATTCTCTCTCACACACTCACACACACATTCTCTCACACTCACACTCACACAGTCTCTCACTTACACTTTCTCTCACACATACACTCATACACACATTCTCTCACACACACTCACACATTGTCTCACACACATTCTCTCTCACACACACTCATACACACGTTCCCTCTCACACACACGTATTCTCTCACACTCACACACACAGTGTCCCCGAACCCGCGGTCCTCTCAGGGCTTGGCGGCTCTGCCCGGGACTCGTACCCTGCAGGGCCGTACGCGCGCGCACACCCTCACACACTCACACGCGCGCGCGGACCCTGCGGGGACACACAGACGCTCCCTCACACGCGCGCACACACACACACACACACACACACACACACACTCCCCACGGCCCCCCGCGGGTCGACCCTGCACTTCCCGGAGGGCGGTGCCCACGCCCGCGGGGCGCTGACAGATGGGGCGGGGCCTCGGGGGGCAGGGGCCTCCCGCCAGGGGCGCTGGCGGCTGACAGAAAGACCGCGGCCAGCGCGCGGGAGGGGGCCGGGGGGCCAGGCTGGCGGGGAGGAGTTCGCGCACCCACCGCGGGACTGACAGGCACAGAGAGACACACACGGACGCGGGGGCTGACAAGCCGCGGGGGGCAAACGGGCCGCGGCGGGCGCTCACCTGGCAGCGGCGGCGGCGGCCGGGCGGCTCTCCCCGCGCTCTAGGGCCTCCCTCCCGGCGGGCGGCCGGGGGCGGCCGGCTCAGGCCCGCGGAGGCGGCGGCGGCGGCGACGCCCGGGCCGCGGACTGCTGGGCCGGCGGGGACGCAGCTGCACCAACCGACTCCGGGCCGCTCGGCTCCGCTCGGCCGCGCTCGGCCCTGCTCGGCTCCGCTCGGCCCAGCTCGGCGCGGCTGGGGGGCGTGGCCCGAGGCCCCCCGCCCAGGTCGCCTCTGGCGCCCGGGGGCGGGGCTTCTAGGCGGCGCGAGCCCCCTGACGTCGCCGCGAGCGGACCTAGCCAGGGCGCATGCGCGGGCGCCCGTCCCGCTCTTCCCCGCGTGGAGCCCGAGGGGGGGCGGTGAAGGCGGGGCCGTGGGGCGGATGCTGCTGCCCGAGAAGTCCCCCGGCTTTTTGTGCTCCACATCCTGGTCTTTCTGGAGGACCACCAAAGGGAGGCCACCCCGGGCGGTGCTTTCAGAGCGATGCAGGCAGCGCCAGGGCCTCGGCCCCACGGGTCCTTCTCCCCACCCCACCCTCCCGGCGCAGTTTCACAACCAGCATGGCATCGCCTGCGAACTGCTGTTGCTTTTATTCCACCAGTTCCTCTTAGAAAGCTCCTGTTTCCTAAAAACTTTTATTTATGGGGGGGCGATTTGGGCTACCCCCGGCAATGCTCAGGGGCTACTTACTCCTGGCTCTGCGCTCAGGGATCGCTCCTAGCAGGGCTAAAGGGCACCACGGGGATGCCAGGGATCGAGCCCAGGCCGGCCATGTCCCTGGCAAGTGCCCTTGCGCTGTACTGTCCATAGCTCCGGCCGATGACTGCTTCCCTTAGCGTGGTATCTCCAGGAACTTGAGAAGATTCAGGCACCTGTAATTAGGCACCATCATGGCTGCCCTCCACAGAGCCGCTGGCATGGGGTGGTCCTTCCCCTGAATCCCGGGCCTGCATTGGTCTGCATCTTACTGGCAGATTAATAATTGGCCCGGTGACTTTGGCCATGGTAGTTAATCTCTCATCCATAAAAAGGGCAATGAAAATATTAGCAAGTGGAATGACAGCATACGTGAGGCTCTTTACAGCACCTGGTGCTCAACAAATAAAAGCCGAGTCTAACTTCAAGTTGCATGACGCTAACCTTCAGATCCTGAAAATCATTGAACATCCATATGCATAAGTGCTGAGCAATGGGTCGAGGCCGTGTGTCCAGAACCAAAATCCCCCAGCTCCCCCTCAACTGCTGCGTTGAGTCCCTCCCACCTCAGTTAACGTTGACTCCATCCACAAGCCACTGGAGTCATCCTAGATTCCTCCCCATCATATTCCACAGGCAGCTGGGTTGATTTGAGCCCTTTTTCCTGGCATTTCCTCGCTCTCCCTGCTACCACTCTGCCTTCACAGAGCTTGTTCTCAAGCAGCCTGAGGGATTTTGTTGAAACCTAAGGGGCCAGAGAAATAGCTCAGCTAGTAAGAAGCTTGCTTTGCACACAGCCAATCTGGTTCAATCTCAGGCTTCTTTTCCCCAAACACTGCCCCAGGAATGATCCCTGAGTGCAGAACCAGGAGTCAGTCCTGAGCACAACCATGTGTGTCTCCTATTCCCCACCCCCTCAAAAAAAAAAAACCTAAAAGTCCCTTGTTCCTCCCCTTTCCCATCTAACTTGGTGTTAAATTCAAGATATTTTGGAGAGGGAGGGTGCAAGGGGTCCCAACGGATCCAGTGGCCACTATCTGTGGTTCTCAGTCAACTAGGCCGGGATCACTGCCACCTGGGCAGTGCTAGGAGAGGGGTTATGTCTGGAGTTGGTTCCACACACTTGTAGGCACTCAGGGGGCCTCAGGATTTGTTAAGGGCCTATATGATTCAGTGGGATTTGTACACACTCCCTTTCCATTCCCTCCCTCTCTAACTAATCTTGCATTATGCCCTTCCCCCTCCCCCTAGCCATCCTGTCCTCTTTCCTGGTCCTGAAGCATGCCGGCTTGCTCCTACCTCAAGACTGCTGCTTCTTGGGACCAGAACAATAGTTCAGTGGATAGGGCATTTGCCTTGCACGCAGCCCACCTGGGTTCAATTCCCTGGAATTCCAGATGGTCCCCCAAATGCCGCTGGGAGTAATTCCTGAGTGCAGAGCCAGGAGTAACCCCTGAGCATTGCTGGGTGTGACCCAAAATGAAAAAAGATGGCTGCCCTTGGTGTTTCTTCTCCCATGTATTCAGAAAGGCATGAGCCCTTACTCCAAATTTCTAGTCTAAAGTTGTCTCCCCTCCCAAGGTCCTAAACCTCACTTCCTCACTTTTCTCCCTTCAACCAACTTTACTTTTTTTTATAATCCTATGACTGGTTCATCATCTGTCACATCCCAAGGACAAGGACTTTGTGTTTCTTATCTGCAGTATCAGGGAACACAGCCTGACAAGGCCAGGTGCTCAATAAATAGTTCTAGAGCCAGAAAGCCAGAACAAGAGGTTCTCTGATTTGATCTCCAGCACTACATATGGTAACTGAGCACTGCCAGGATTGAGCCCTGAGCAAGAGCTAGCAGCTAAGCCCTGAGAAAAACTGGGTGAAATCCAAAATCTTATTTTAAAGCTCATGAATGAGGGCTGAAGAGATACTACAATGAGCCCGGGTTCGATCCCGGCATCCCGTATGGACCCCTGAGCACTGCCAGGAATAATTCCTGAGTACAGAGCCAGGAGTACCCCCCTGAAAATTGCCAGGTGTGGCCTCCCCCTCAAAAAATTATAAAATTCATTAATGAAAGTATATATGGGATACATTGCTTTGTTAAACTTATTTTTCTGAAAATCTATCCCAATCCAGGCACTGTGGGATACAGAGATAAATAACCCAGACTTCCAACCATCGAGGAACTGTACTTCCAAGGATACAGACTTGTAAAGAAAATATGTCACAGTTGATAGATGTGCCAACTGCTGTGGGAATCAGAGAGAAAGGCATAATTAATGCTCTCCCGAAGAGTGTGGAAAGCCTTCCCAGAGGAGGCGACACGGAAGCTGACCCTAAAGAGTTGTTCAAGAGAGAACTCCAGGTGGGAAAAAAAGCATTACCTTAATACTCATATTGGAAGGTAAGTCACAAGAGTGTTTACCCAAGCAAGCAAATAATTTTCCTTTTGAAAATAATTTAAGGCTGGAGTGATAATACAGTAGGTAGTGTGTCTGCCTTGCTCACAGCCAAACAAAGGTTTGATCCCTGGCTTCTCATATGATTCCTCAGAAATAAGTCCTGACCTCTGCCAAGTGTGTAGTTCAAAAACAAGAGACTGGTCAGTGGTGCGTAAGCTTGTAAGACACTCTTGTAAGACACAAGAGTGTCTAGGGGACAAAGGGCAGTTAGGATAGAGAAGCGACCACTATGACAATGAGAGTTGGGAATGATATTTTGGACAGGAACTGAGTGTTGAAAGTAGGTAAAGGGATATAGCTGATAACCTTTCAGTATCTCTATTGTAAACCATAAGGCCCTAAAGGCGAGAGAGAGAGAGAGAGGAGAGAGAGAGAGAGAGAGAGAGAGAGAGAGAGAGAGAGAGAGATTTTTTAAAAAGGAAGTGCTGTCCAAGTCTTTTTAAAGAAACATGGTTGGGGGCGGAGCGATAGCCCAGCGGGTAGGGCGTTTGCCTTGCATGCGGCAGGCCCATGCCGGCCGGGTTCGATCCCGGCATCCCATATGATCCCGAGCACTGCCAGGAGTAACTCCTGAGTGCAGAGCCAGGAGAAACCCCTGAGCATTGCTGGGTGTGGCCCAAAAAGCAAAAAAATAAAAGAAATTAAAAAAATAAAGAAACATGGTTGGGGCCGGAGCGATAGCCCAGCGGGCATTTCACTTGCACGCGGCCGGCCCATGCTAGCCAGGTTCGATCCCGGCATCCCATACGGTCCCCGAGCACCGCCAGGGAGTAATTCCTGAGTGCAGAGCCAGGAGAAACCTCTGAGCATCACAGGATGTGACCCCCAAAAAATAATAAAGAAACATGGTTTACTTGCACAAAACTGATCAGTTTTGAGAGATCGTAATGCCCTTGAAGTGGTTTTTTGAGTGTGAAACAAATGGTGAGAATTTGAATTGGTCCCTCTTATTATAGTATTGAAATTAAGTCTACTTAATTTATCAAGTCATGTTCATGCCCTGATTTTATATACTTGTATCTATCAATAGACATTGTGATACTTGAAAAAAAATTTTAAAAAAATTAAAAAAGTGCTGTCCATGGAGGCAGGTGGGGGAGGGAGGATGAGGGGCAGGAGGGAAGCGGGAGACATCGGTGGTGGGAAATGTACACTGATGATGGGACAGGTGATGTGAATATTATATGACAAACCCAATCATGAACAACTTTGTAACTGTGTATCTCAATGAGATTCAATTAAAAAGAATAACAATAACAGAAACAATGAAAATGATTCCATAATGGGCTGGAGTGCCATGAGCACTGCTGGATATGGCCCAATAAATAAATATGATGCTATACTGTTTTCCAAAATGTTCACACAAATACAACAGTCCCACCCCAGCAGCGAATAAGGCACTTCTTTACATTCCCGAGCAGTTCTCGTCAGCAGTTGGTACTGTCAGACTTTGTACTTTTAGCATCTGCTGGGTTGCAGTAGTTGTTCACTCTGGTTACTAATGATTACTAATGAGCCTAAGCACCTTTTAAATGTTTGCAGGACACTGGATTTTCTTTTTGTGTCAATCCAGATCTTGTCCATTTTTCTTTTAGTCTCTTTTCATCATTTATTTACAATAGGTTTACACACACACACACACACACACACACAAGATATAAATCCTTGGTCAGTTATGTGCATTGCAAAGTTTTTCTTGTCTGTGACTTGCCTCTTCACAGGTTGTTTATTGATCAACATAAGTTCTTTTTTTGGGGGATGGAGGCTTCCAGGGCCATACTGGGCCATACTGGTGGCACTCAGGGGCTTCCAGTGCTGCACCTGGCAATGCGTGGGGAACACGTGGTGCTAAGGATTGAACCAGGGGGATTGGCGCATGCAGAGACTGGGCCTTAATCTTTATATTAACCCTCTGGCCCCAAAAGAAGTTGTTGTTGTTACTATTATATTTATTATTATTATTATTATTATTATTATTATTATTATTATTACAATAAGTTGGAGCTATACCTGACCTTGCTTAGGGTTTACTCCTGGCTCTGTGCTTGACATTCACTCCTGGCAGACTTCAAAGGACCATGAAAAGTGATTCTAGAGGGAAGCTCGAAAGTTACTGACTCAGCAGTTTTCCAATGTGGGGCTGAAGAGAGGTAAAGTTCTCTTGCTAGCGTCCACAGCGAGGACCTCAGTGCTATTTGACTTAGGTCTCCCAGAGCAAAGGGGACCATAATGACACATTCCCGTGTGTTAAGCCTCCACTATAGGGCCCAGGAGATACAGGGCTTAAAGCATGACAGCAAACCCCAGTTCTAACTCCAGCACCATCTTTGGTTCCCTGCAGGACCATCAGAGGTAGTGAACCAAAGCCAGGAATAATCCCTGAGCACTGCCAAATGTGGCCCCCTCCCAAAATAAAATCCTAAACCTTCATGTCAGGCTGGAGAACCATATAGGGACAGCGGCTTAGGCAACCTCTGAGGTGCAATATGTTGCCAAGTGAGAAGCACTGCGTCTGGGGTGTCCCCCAAAATACCCTTACAATTTTCCCCACGTGATACTTTAAATTCCATCAGTATTAATGTATCATTCCTTATGACTGAGTAGAATGTACAGGGAGGCAACCACTATGGTTTGCTACCTTATTTCTTCAGTACTTCCTTTGGGGTTTAACTGTGCCTATGAACAACACCATCACTGATTATCTATATCTTACTCCTGTTGTTGAAAAACAAGTTTACTGGGACCAGAGCGATAGTGCAGCAGGTAGGGTGTTTGCCTTGCGTGCAGCCAGACCCAGGTTCGATCCTGGCATCCCATATGGTCCCCCAAGCACCGCCAGGAGTAACCCCTGAGCATTGCTAGGTGCGACCCAAAAAAAAATCACAGAAAAAAAAAGAAATACAAGTTTGCTCCATGATGATAACATAGTTTACTCCCAATATCTAATGTTTCAAACCTTAGGGTCTTTGGGCCAGAGCGATAGTATAGACAGGTAGTGCATTTGCCTTGAATGCACCAGACCTAGGTTCGATCCCGGCATCACATATGGTCCCCTGAGCCCACCAGGAGTGATCCCTGAGTGCAGAGCCAGGAGTAAACCCTGAGCACTGCTGTGTCTGCCCCCAAAACAAAGCAAGCGAACAAAAAACCTTTAAGGTCCTTGGGACATGCAAACTCCTTTAATGGGCATGAACCCATTATGTGAGCTCATCTTCTGTGCTCAAACATACATTTGGAGATAGATAGGAGATTGCTGAACTCCTTGCCCGCTTGCAAAGTCAATTTCATGAAGAACTACCTGCTTATTTTTATAGGTGGGCTGGGCAAGTTGGCGTGCCTGCCAGCTGGACTTGAGAGCTCCCGTCTTTTTTCACTCAAGCGTCTGATCTTTTCTGATGCAATAAGGCAGACCATATGGACGTAGGTTTCTGATGCCCCGCCTCCTCCTCAATTGGGGGTGAGGGGCACACCCAGCTATGCTCAGGAAGTACTCCTAGCTCTGTGCTCAGGAGACCATACACAATGCCAAGGCATCCCCTGATGCTTGCTTGCAAGTGCCTTACCTGCTGTACTCTCTCTGGCCCCGCAATCTGAAATCAACTGCAGGTTGCTGACAATTCCCAGGCTGGAGCATGTGCCTGTAACCATTCCTCCAGTCCATAATGGATGGAATTTCTTCTCTTATTTTCCTTGTTTGGGGAGAAAGGGGTCCCGGCAGAGAGGGGAGTGCCACAGTCCATCTTTCAGGATGAACCCTGGCAGTCTTCCGAGGTCCCACCTACAAGAAGGAACTGGGCCATGGTGCCTGGGCCCTTGTTGTAAGTTGCAAGGAATGCAGTGACTAAGCTGGTCGCTCAGGGGATACTTTGGTGAAGGCGGCTGAGGGAGGAAGTCATCACACAGACTTTAACACAGGCTGTTAAAAACAAAATATTCCACACAGCAACTATAGAGTGGCGAGACTGTGCCTCCCATGATGCAATGGACCTGCTCCGCCACATGATACCTGCTACGATGCTGAAGCACACAGCACTCACCCCAGCAGCCTGCTCCTCTGACAGGACAGCCTGGAAACTATCAGGAGAATCTGTCACTGCCGCCACACTCTACTCTCTCCACTTTCCTCATGGTCCCATTTCTTTCCCTTCCTTCCTCTGGTTCTTAAGAAAGAGAGAGAGAGAGAGAGAGAGAGAGAGAGAGAGAGAGAGGAGAGGAGAGAGAGAGAAGAAAGAGAGAAAGAGAGAGGGAAAGAAAGAGAGAGAAAGAGAGAAAGAGAGAAAGAGAGAAAGAGAGAAAGAGAGAGAAAGAAAGAGAGAAAGAAAGAAGGAAGGAAGGAAGGAAGGAAGGAAGGAAGGAAGGAAGGAAGGGAAGGAAGGAAGGAAGGAAGGAAGGAAGGAAGGAAGGAAGGAAGGAAGGAAGGAAGGAAGGAAGGAAGGAAGGAAGGAAGGAAGGAAGGAAGGAAGGAAGGAAGGAAGGAAGGAAGGAAGGAAGGGAAGGAAGGAAGGAAGGAAGGAAGGAAGGAAGGAAGGAAGGAAGGAGGAAGGAAGGAAGGAAGGAAAGGAAGGAAGGAAGGAAGGAAGGAAGAAAGAGCGAGCCTGATTTTACCACCATGGTTTAAGAAACCAGCCACGAGGGCTAGAGAGATAACTCAAGGGACTAGAGCAAGTACTTTGTTGTTGTTGATTTTTTGCTTTTTTGGGTCATACCCCAGTGGTGCTCAGAGATTACTCTCAGCTCTGCCCTCAGGAATCACTCCTAGTAGTTCTGGGGGGCATATGGGGTGCCAGGGATCGAACCTGGGTTGGCTATATGCAAGGCAAACACCCTGCCCACTGTGCTATCACTCCGGTCCCTGGAGCACGTGCTTTGCATGGAGGAGCCTTGATCCTTGACATTCCAGGGCACCCTGAGCACTGCTGGGAGTGCCCTGACCACACTACCACCTCCAGGACTGTTGGGTATGGTCCATCAGAACAAACAGTGGGAATTTATAATCATACCTCCTCAGGACATCATGGGCACACAGTAACATCAAAACGCTGGCTTCCAGATTAGGTAAACAACTCTATCCTTCAAGCTCTGGAGAGTCGGAAGACAAGTCACCAGCAAGGGATGGAGACCTCTAGGGAGAGGCAAGACCATTAAAGATGCAGACATTCATTCATAAGCTTTCCTGGAGACCTCCTATGTGTCAGCCAGCATCCCTGGCATTTATCAGTATAGAGATTAGAAGCTCTGTCGGGGGGGCAGAGCAAAAGTACAGTGGGGACAGTGTTTGCCTTGTATGCAGCCGACCTGGGTTCGATCCCTGACATCCCATATGATCCTCTGAGCACCACCAGGAGTAGTTACAGAACACAGAGCCAGGAGTAACCCCTGAGCATCACCATGTGTGGCCCTAAAAAAGACAAAAAAAATGCTGTGTTTTTTTCTGAGTGTGTGTGTGTGTGTGTGTGTGTGTGTGTGTAGGGGGTTAGGGGAACAAATATCATCACTAAATTAAACTGTAGGAAGATGATTGTTTCTGGCGGGGAGAGTTAGAACAGAACGAGGTGGACACGTCAGGACACGAGGTGACATCTGGGTAGGCAGGTGGGTGTCAGGGAATAAGCATCCGGACATGACAGCCCGGAAGTTAGCCTGGTGTGTGGAGGAGCCACAGCAGAGATGAGAGTTGTAGCTACAGAAGGAAGGAGCGGGAGGAAGGGGAAGGACCTAGCAGGAGAGGTGGGTGGAAAGGTGAGGGGGTGGAACCCACCGAGGGGTCTGAGCAGAGGCTGAGCCAGAACTGGCTTTACTGTCCGCAGCATGGTTTCGAGGTCGGAGAGAACACGTGCAAAAGCGAAACCACTAATCTGGTCAGAAATGTAAAATTTCATGGCGTGGTTGGGAGTCATCGGAGAACGCCTGGAGACACAGATGCAGGCCGGGCATGGTTAAATTAAAAAAGGATGGTGGCAGGGGAGCTTCAGAAGGATGACTGAAGTCGGGATTAAAAAGAAGCCTTTGAGGAAAGGAGGGGAATCTGGAAATAGTTTCAGAGGGTGCTTTTGGAAAGTTCCATTCCATAGGAAGGCAGTCAAACCAGGCAATCACGCCACCTGCATCAAAGTACCTATTCTAGGGGCCAGAGCTAGAGTGCAGCAGGGAGGGCATTTGCCTTGCATGAGGCAGACCTGGGTCTGATCCCCGACATCCCATTTTGTCCCCCAAGCACCGCCAGGAGTAATTCCTGAGTACAGTGTCAGGAGTAACCCCTGAGCATTGCTGGGTGTATCCCAAAAAGAAAAAAGTAAAGTATCTATTCAAAACACTCACATAAAGTGGCAGGCATAACCACTACCATCATATTATTAATTATGATGTCCTGTTTGTTTTTTTTTTTTCCTTTTTGGGTCACACCAGTGATGCTCAAGGGTTACTCCTAGCTCTGCTCTCAGGAATCATTCCTGGTGGTGCTCAGGGGACCATATAGGATGCGGGGATCAAACCCAGGTTGGCCACGTGAAAGGCAAACACCCTCCCGCTATCGCTCTGGCCCCAATATTTTTAAGTTAATACTCGATTTTCTTTTCTTCATCTGTAACACAGATTCCCACTTCACCAGATTGTTACAAAATTAAATAAGAACATTCACATATTAATATGAGCCGAGAACACTTTGTTTGGCTCTTCTGTGTGCCTGGAAACAAGTAAGACTCTGGCATAGAGTGTTAAGCACAAAGTGCTCTGATGAAGACAGGGCCTCCATGAAATATATAAGCACTAAAATTAAGATGGAAAGGAAAGCCAAACATATATAATGCATGCAACGTAAAAGCCCTACCTACTGAACTATCTCTTTGGCCCCACAATATCCTTTTATTAACTCCAGTTTTTGAGCCCAGAGGCAGGACACAGCTGTGTTTTCTGCTCACAGACTCTCTACACATAATTGAAGGCCCAGCATAAATTGGTCTTCCCTGAACAGTTCTTTTAAACATCACTTAAGTGGATTCATTTAAACACCATGTCAGATTTTTCTTGGGTCACAAATTATGAAAGGGCTGGATTGATAGTTACAGCGGGAAGGGCATTTGCCTTGCCTATGGTCAATCGATCCCGGCATCCCATATGGTCCCCTGAGCACTGCCAGGAGTAACTCCTGAGTGAAGAGCTAGGTGTAACCCCTGAGCATGGCTGGGTGTGACCCAAAAAAAGCATAATTAATTAATTAATTAATTAAAAGAATAACGGTCCTTGGTGACTAATGTCAGGTAGAACAGCTGCCCCCTTGTCCCCAAGATGAAACCTTGGGTACAGCTGGTTAGGACTGCAAGGACTTTATAATAGAAAGTTTTATCTTGTACAGTGGTTACTGGTCTTTCAGTATTCTTCACTAAGTTAGACATTGCTATCATTTTCCCCCCAAAGCTAGGTTAGGCTGTTGCTTTTCTGGAAAGATATTTGGAATCTGGAAACTCTTAGCCATGACCCACACTGTCAAACCTGACCAGATAGGGTCAGTCCTTGGCTGGCACAGAAAGCTTTGTTGGCAGAGCAGGGGAGAGCAAGGGACACCGTCAGCTCCCTAGCCAAAGGATCCCCGATCACATCCAGAGGCCGGCACTGTTGTGGGGGAGGGGACGCAGGGGAAGACCCCAGGAGCTGTGCAGCCTTAGCCACAGCATCAGGGAAAGGGAAGGAGGGTAGTGAAGAGCCCAGGCCAGAGGCAACGGGGGCTGGGGGGGGCTGGACTAAAGCCCTGAGCACCACCAGGTGTGGCCCCAAAATCCAAAATCAACAACAAATACAGTACACTGAGACTGAATGAGTAGGTCAGGAGTAGGGCTTATGAGTACATTTCTAATGAAGCGCCAGGTGTGACTGGCCCAGGGGCCACATTATAAGAATCCCTCTCTTGGGAACGGAATGAAAGTGGAGCAGGTAGGGCAATTCAGCCTTGCACGCCACTAACCCAGGTTAGATCCCTGGCATTCCATACGGGCCCCCGAGCACTGTAGGAGTAATTCCTGAGTGCAGAGCCAGGAGCAATCCCTGAGCATTACCAAAAGCCAAAGGCAAAATAAAATAAAACGAAATAAAATAAAATAAAATCCTTCTCTTGGAGCCAGAGAGATAGTACAGCAGGTAAGGTGTTTGCCCTAGTGTGCAGCCCACTTGGGTTCTGACCCCAGCATCTTATGTGCCCCCAACACCTCCAGGAGTGATCCGCAAACACAACTGGGTGTGTAGGAAGGAAGGAAGGAAGGAAGGAAGGAAGGAAGGAAGGAAGGAAGGAAGGAGGGAGGGAGGGAGGGGGGAGGGAGGAAGGAAGGAAGGAAGGAAGGGAGGGAGGAGGAGGGAGGGAGGGAGGGAGGGAGGGAAGGAGGGAATCCCTGTCCCATAGCTGAGGAGCTAGTATAGAAATTAAGGTACATGCCTTGCACACAGTCAGCCCATTTTTCCTGGCACCACAGGCTATTCTGGGTGTTGCTAGGTGTGGCTTGGAGACCTCCTTTGCACTGTGTGGTGACCTGGATAATCCCTCGCACTGCAGGGTCCCAGCAGAACCTCAGTCTTGGGCTGAGCATTGAACCACTCTCTAGTTGGCCAAAAATCACTGGAATGGGCCCCTGGATCTCCTGAGCACGCCTGGGAAACCTCCAAAGAAAAACAGAAAAACTCCTTGCCTTAGAGGATCTGTTTTTCATCAGCAAAATACAGTAACTATTGTTTGTACCATAGCAAATTGTGAGAACACAATGGGTGTCTCATCTAGTGGGTGCTCACTAGGTGCTCTCAATTGCTAATGGGAATGGGTGGGGAGACATGCCCAGCAGGAGGAACTTGGCAAAGACAGAACAGATGGACTGGCTGCAGAGCAAAGCCAGGCGGAGCTGTGGAAGGCCAGGTCACCCTGAGCACTGCGGAGAGCCAGGCCCCGATCTGGAGCAGAGACAGGACTCTGCGTTTGGCTAATGTTGGGCAAGAGGACATGGCCGTGAGCAAATCTTACCTGTTGGGTTCTCCTGACTATTTGGCTAGGCTTAGGGCTACCAGATATAGCAAATAAAAATAAAGGTGATCCAACTTCGAATTTCAAATAAACAATAAATCATCCTTCATATCTGTGTGGATTATACTAAAAACAAGTTTATCTAAAATTCAAATGTAGGGCCACAGACTACAGCAGGTAGAGTGCTTGCCTTGCATGCCGCCAGCCAGTGTCTATCCCACCCCTGACATCCCATGTGGCCCCCTGAACCCCACCAGGAGTGATTTCTGCATGCAGAGCCAGGAGTAAACCCTGAGCAACGCCAGGTGTGGCCCAAAAAACTGAACATTTAAAAAATTCAAATTTAAGGGCTGGAGTGATAACACAGCGGGTAGGGGCGGTTTGCCTTGCATGTGGCTGACCTGGGTTTGATCCCCAGTATCCCATGTGGTCCTCTGAGCACCACCAGGAATAATTCCTGAGTAAAGAGCCAGGAGTAACTCCTGAGTATCGCCAGGTATGACCCAAAAGGCAATAAACAAACAAATAAATAAATAAATAAACAAATTAGATAAAAAATAATGAATGGATAGATAAATAAATAAATAGATCCAATTTTACTGGGTGTCCTTTACTTTCATTTTCTAAATCAGGCAGATGTCATGGATTTTGACCTCCCACCCCAGCCCCCAAGACTGCCTGCTAGAAGCCCTGGGTCCCAGCATCCTCCATCTTCCTTCTCACCTTCAGGGGTCAGGTGTGTCTGTGGAACTGTTCCCCCCAGCCTGGCTGCCATCACCAGTGTCATGATAGTTGCCAGCTTGAGTGAATGGACCTCCCTGCCCCCCACACTGTCGCCTAGTCAGAAAGCAGCGGGCACAGTCAATTCTCACTGGGTCAGGACAGCAGTAAAGGTGCCATTTGATAAAGAAGGGGTGCCACCTGTCTCGGAGCTCAGCAGGGATCAAGGAGTCTCTGGTGGTCTAGACCCACCCAGCAAGAGTGCCCCAAGAAAGAGTCTGGACCAGTCCTGGGAAAAGACCATGGAAGCAATCACCTGTGAGGTGCCTGGACACCTCAGACAGGGTGGTGGAAACTGGCAAAGGAAAGTGGGTGGTCCCTGCCTCCTTCCGCCCAGCTGGGCTTAGGACAACCAGAGGCTGGTTCAAGCGCACCTACTCCCTCCATCACCAGGTGATTCACAGCTCCCCACATGCCTGTCGGAAACCCAGTTTGGCCAACAAAACCTTTGGATTAACTTTCTCTTTCTCGTTCTCTCTCATTTAACAACAGAAAAAACAATTTGTGCTCCTCTGAAGAAAAACACATATGATAAACATTACTGATTGTCCGGCATGTGTCCTGTGCTGCGCTACGTGTTTTACTGGCGTCACTGATTTTCAGCCTTGGCCACACATTACTAGTAGCTCAGGCATCAGTATCTGCCCTGGGCAGGAGAATTCCGGGTGAAATAAAGGCCAAGAATGGCTGATTTGAAACTGCTGAGCTAGTACAGCAGGTAAGGCACTGCCTTGGATGCAGTCAACCTGGGTTTCCTAAGCACAGAGATAGGAGTAAGTCCTGAGTACTGCCCCCCAAACAAACAAGCAAACAAACAAACAAGAATTTTATGGTTTTGGTGGTTGTGGGGGGTGCACCTGGCAATGCTCAGGGGGTTACTCCTGGCTCTACACTAAGGCACTAAGAAATTACTTTTTTTTCTTTTTGGGTCACACCCAGAAATAATCAGGAATCACTCCTGGCTCTGCTCTTAGGAATTACTCCTGGTGCTGCTCAGGGGACCGTATGGGATGCTGGGGATGGAACCGGGTTCGGCCACATGCAAGGCAAATGCCCTCCCTGCTTGGCTGTGGCTTTGGCCCCTGGAATTACTTCTTGTGGTGTTTGAAGAACATTACAGGATGCCCTGGATCAAATCCTGGTCAGCCACATGCAAGGCAAGTGCCCTACCGCTGTGCTATCTCTATAGCCCCCTAATAAGAAGTTTTAGTAATTTAAAGAAAGAGCTTCTGTTTTTTTTCATCCTCACGACACAATTCTGGCCATGGAGATGAAGAAAGCAAGAGGGGATGACCACCCTATCTGTGTGATGGCTGGAGCCCAAACCTGGCCGCTCCTGTCGGGCCATTTTCAGGATCTCGCTATTGTGAATGCTGCCACACGGCGCTCCCAGAGTGTTTGTGGCCTGCGGCAGCGCTCTGGGCCCTTGAGCACTACTTGGCTTAGAACTGACATCAAATGACTTAAGCCGAAGTACACAATCCAAGTGTGCTCTTATGTCCCGCACAGTGGCGGCCACGTCTCACCCTGGCCCTAAATAAACCTGGCTGCCCGAGCACTACCTCTCGGGGTCATCCTCCTGCTCCTTCTCAGCTCTTGCTGGTCTTCGGAGAGGTCTTTAATTCCGGACACACCGTGGACCATAGATCAGAGGGAAGAGCCTTTCTCCGGCTTCTGAAGCATCCTTTGGAAGCGCGGACACCTGGCCTCACTCACCTGCGTCGGGTGCTGCGGCCTGGGTGCGAAGGCTGGTCGCCGCCTGCCCTCTGCTGGCCAGTGGCGGTATTGGCCGCTGCTGCGGCTCAGGCGTGCAGGAAAGGAAGGGAGCAGCCGGTTTTCCAGCTGTTGTCCAGCTCTGAGCTGGACCCTTGGGGTGTAAGAATCAGTGCGACCGGCTGCCACGGAGTTCAGACTAAAGGGAGAGGCGGGCAGTAAGCAGATAGTCGTTCAGACACGTGGAAAGTTGTTTGTGAGCATTGTGACGTGAGGGTCCTCACCAGGGGTCAGGGCCAGCTGCACTCCCGAGGAGGGGAGGCTGGAGGTCAGGTGCCACTCACCAAGTCGCTTTCAGGACGCTCCAAACTCCTGCACGCTGACTCTCCCGCTTCGCAGAGCAGAACGCGGTGGGCTCAGGCAGGAGCAGGAACATCCCAGTACACGAGGGAGAGAAAGAAGGAAAGGGCCCCGCCACAGAAGCGGGCTGGGGGGGGCGTTGAGGACTGGACGCGGGACTCTGGGGGTGTTGGTGGACACCGGTGTGATTGTACGACTGAAACCCGATCGGAAACGACCTTATAAACTGTGTCTCTCACGGTGATTCCGCTAAAAGAATGTTTTTAAAGAAAAGAAAGTTGCAGTACAGCGAGCTGGAAGCAAAGCCGAGAGGACCCGCGTGAGCCCGGGTGGAAATTCCGCGCGTTTCCGCTGTCAACCGAGATGGGACCCGCCACCCGCCTCCTCGGCCTCGGGGCTGGGCTGGGGCGGGGCCTGAGCGGGGCGGGGCGGGGCCTGAGCGGGGCGGGGCGGGGCCTGAGCGGGGCGGGGCGGGGTCAGATAGGGGTGGAGCCTCCGGCCCCGCCCAGTCCCGCTCTCTATTGGAAAAGGGGCCGCCCTTGGGCGGCCGGCCCAGGGGCGGAGTCTTTTCAGGGGGTGGAGTCCGGGCGGGTAGGCCTGTGTGGGAGCCGCACTTGGCTAGTGGAAGGGGCGGAGCTGGGATTTCACCCGGTCCTAAAGGGGCCGGAAGCGCCTAGTGAGTGCTGGGCCCGAGGACACTTGCCTGCTGACCCTGTGCACTCACGTAGAGGCGGCGGCTCCGGGCCCGGAGGTCCAGTGTGCAGTTCCCAGGTAGGGCCCAGCGTGGGCCGGAGGGGCGGCACTCCCCAGCGCCCTGTCATGCCCTCCCAGCCTCATTCCTTCCCTGTTCCTGGGCTGGAGTTCCATTTTCCTAAGCTCCAGGGGTGGAGGGGCCGCCTCCCTGTGGTCCTCTCTAGCCGGGGGCGGCAGTGGGCCCTCTTGGACATCCCGCAGGTAAGATCAGGAGAGTTCGAGCTTCAGAAACCTCTCGGTGGTCGCTGGCCCCACATCAGCCCCATGGTTGTTTGGGCTTGGAGGACGAGGGGGCGCTGGGGGGCACCGCTCTCCTGTCTCTGGGATAGCTGTCCTCCATCATGCCAGCTCAGGATGTGACCCTTACCCCTCCTGCCCCGAGCTTAGGCACGTCAGATGTCTCTCTTCGAAGACCTCTGGACCTTTCCTCCTCCCAAGGCATTGGGAATGCGGTCCCGCCCATCTCTGGCCCAGGGTGCCGCATCCCCACCCTCCCAGCATCTGGGAGTCCCGGAAGCTGAGCATGCAAACCCAGCGCCTCGCTTGTAGCTGCCCTGCAGTGGAGTTGTGTGCCAGCCTGGGTGTGTGTCCAGAGTGGCCTATGAGGTTTGAGGCACTCCGTGAGGCCCTCCTGGAACACCCCCACTGGCTCACGTACAAGTATTGGGACCCCCTATGCCACAGGGCCTTGAATGCCAAGTTCAGGAGACCCCGCTAGCCTGGCCACCCATGGTAAAACCTTGATCTCGTGACAACTCAAAGGAGGGAGCGGATGAACAGGCACTTGGAGAGTGGGCGGGGAAAGAGCCCCGAGAGGAATCTGGCGGGCAGATCTCCTGTGGGAAGAATTGAGTTGGAGGTGAAGGTGCAGTAGAAGGAGTCAGGCAGAGCAAGGGAAAGACCATGGAGGGGGAGCTGGAACCCCCCCCACCCGCCCCGGAGAGGGAGAATCCTCAGGAGGGTGTGTCTGGAGGAGACTGACCCAAGCTTGGCTCCCAGGAGTCTCCCCAAATGCTGAGCATCCATTGGTGGAGTATTGAGGCCCAGGAGGAATCAGGTGTTGGCGCCCATCACAGCAGCGCTGAGAAAGGTCTGAAAAACCAAGGCCAGGTTTCAGTCATTGAAAGGGAGGCTGAGAGGCCGGCGAGACAGTACAGCGTAGGGAGGGAACTGCGGAGAGAGAGGACAGCATCTGCCTTGCAAGAAGCCTTGCAGGCTGACCCCTGTTCAGTTCGTCACCCCGTGTGGTCCCCAGGCTCCTCCCAGAGTGATCCCTGAGTGTAGAGCCAGGAGTGAGCCCAGCGCACTGCTGGATGTGGCCCCCAACACATTCCCCACAAATAGAAATATGGGAAAGGGAAGAGTGAGGTGAGGAAGGGGTTTGGCAGTCCACTCTGGGGACAGGCCAGGGGGGGGGCCACCACGGCCACCAGCCCTTTCCACCACCTCAGCGACTCCCAACCAGGACCACTTCCGACCCGCAGCGGCCATGTGATACGTGTTTGGAAATAATTTGGTTGTCTCAAGTGGAGGGGCAGATGCCACTGGATGCCCATAACCCTCCCCCAACAAAGAATCATCGCTGCGGGAGAGAAGCGTGTGAGGCCAAGCCGGGTCTCGCCTGTCTGTGTGCAGGCACAGAGCTCCAGCCGGACAGGGCTTCGCCCCTACTTGCTCCTCCCCTTGAGTGTTGGAAGCTTCTGGAGTCCTCTTTGCCTGTCCTGCACAATGGCCTGTCTAGAGCCCTTCCCACCTGGTCTGTCTCCCCTATTAGCAGTTTAGAGTCAGGCAAGGGTAGTGGGCACCTTACTTAGTGCCTTGTAGGTGCTTTGCAATGAAATAATTATCTAGGGGCCTCAGAGAGTCTCATTTTCTTCCACTTGAGCAATTCGAATGGAGCCTTTTGGTTGTGAAACTCCAGCAGGTACCCAAGAGCCCCCCTCTTCCCTCTCCCCCTGCCTCCATTTAGCCCGTGGTTCCCTGCTTATCTTGGCTCACTCTAAGAAGTGCCCTCTTGGCCTGTCCCTCGTGGCCCTGTCTCGGAACAGGAGACTGACTGTGTCGAAATGCCCCAGGGGTGGTTGGGAAAATTGGAGACAGTAGTGGAGGAACGTGTAATGGTGGTGGGATTGGTGTTGGAATACTGAATGCCTGTAAGCAACCATTATGAACAATGCTGTACACCACTTTTTTTTTCTCTTTGGGTCACACCCAGCAATGCTGGGGGTTACTCCTGGCTCTGCACTCAGGAATTACTCCTGGTGGCCCTGGAGAAACCATATGGGATGCCGGGGAATAGAACCCGGGTTGGCCACATGCAAGCCAAACACCCTCCCCACTGTACTATCACTCCAGCCCTACACCATAGTGTTTATAAAGGTTTTAAGGGAAAATAAAATGTTTTTTAAAAAGAAAAAATGTTTCAATGCCCCAGGGGCAGGGAGTGAAAGCTTTGCCATGAAGGCCTGACTGGACCTGGGGCTCTGACTTGCTTGCCAGCATCCAGGTGACAAGGGACACAGTGAGCCAGGGAGCAAGTGCGAAAGGCCTGGCCCCGTGCGCTGTGGGCTGGGCTGCCCTCCCTGTGCACAGCTTGGGGTCTGCACAGTGGAAGGCAGTAGGGCAGGGGCCAGGAAGCCAGGCCAGGGGTCACCACCCTCCACACCAGTGGCCTATGAGCTTGAAAGGATTTGGGAAAGTCCTTTAACTTCACTGAGAGGTGGTCAGGCATGGCCACTGGACACAGAGAGAGCATGTTGCAGGGTCTGGGAGCCAGAGGGGCTGAGGCCGCTGGGGTGTCAGCCGGGCAGGGGCGTTGAGCGGAAGCTGGCAGACCAGGCACCATGCCAGCCCAAGGCCGGCCCTCATTATAACATTGGCTTGTCCCCACGCTGCCACAACCTCTTGCTTCTGGCGCACCCAGCCCTGCCTGGTTCAGGGAAGCTGGAGGGACCGGTCTGGCTGGGGAAGCAGAAGCAGCTTGGATGGGCCAGCGTGGCCAGCTAAAGGCTACCTGTGGGCCCCATCCGAGGAGGGAGGCCTGGGACCAAGAACTCCATCTGAGAGATGATGGCTCCACCCATCTCAGAGAAACTGGCAAGGAGTGTGGGGTTTGCATCCTTAAACCCAAGACTCTCCCTCCCCCAATTTTGCAAAGGCCCTGCTGAATCATTTGGAGCAGAGCTGGGCAGAGCCCTAGGGACCTGATCGACTCTCCTATCACCCTACAAATTAATCACCAAGCTCCCTGAGTTCTGAACAGCTGGACCCATTTCACAGATGGAGTGACTGAGCTTGCCCAGCCAGAGATCTGAGGGAAGCTTTTCATGCCGGATTTGATCCCTAGCACCACATGGTCTCCTGAGCATAGTGGGAGCAACCTTCAGCAACAGAGCTGGGAGTGGTTCTAGAGAACCATCAGGTGTGACCGAACCCAAACCAAAATCAAGCCCATGAGTCTCCTTCACTTTCTGGGCAGTGAGTCTTGGTAGCTGTCTCCTGTTACACACTGGGTCCTAGGCCTGATCTCGCCCTCGCTCACGCCTCTCTCCCCTGGCATCCCCGGGAGGGTGGCTCCTGTCGCCACCGTTGGGTCCTGGTAGTGGTGGTGATGGCGGTGGTGCACTTCTAGGGTGCGCGGCCACACAGCCCTGGGTTCAAGTCCTACCATCTCTTTTCCCCAGTCGTGAGTTCTTGGGTAAGTCCGTCGGTCTTGGAGCCCGCTTGTCTGTAAACAGGAATAATGACACCTGCCCGGCCAGCCTCACAGGTTGGCGCGTGCAGCGACGAGGCAGGCCCCAGAGCCCTGTGGTCATGATCATTACTCATGGCATTTAGAGACGCCTGCTGCTCCCAGTGCCCTCATTTGACAGCTGTGAGGAGCAGCACCCAGGGAAGGGAGGCAGCCGATGAGCAAGTACCCCCACGACCGGTCGGTGGGCCAGCTGTGGTTAGAAGCCGCCCGGGGACCGTGGCCTGGGGTGGCGGGGCCCTCGGAGGGCAGCAGACTGTAAGCCTGGAGCTGCAGGGTGGGAGGCAGTGTCAGACCTCACGGCCTCCCCACGGACACGAGACACGCGGTGAACCGCTCCTTGTTTCCTTTGACAGCACCAGCAATGAACTATGTGGGACAGCTGGCGGAGACGGTGTTTGGGACGGTGAAAGAGCTGTACCGGGGCCTGAACCCGGCCACGCTGAGTGGAGGCATCGGCGTGTTGGTGGTGAGGCAGGAGGATGGCTCCTTCAGGTGCTCCCCCTTCCATGTGCGCTTCGGCAAGCTGGGCGTCCTGCGTTCCCGGGAGAAGGTGGTGAGTACCGGTCAGCTGTGGGGTTGCTGCTGGCCAGCGGCTCTGGAAACTGGGGCAGCCGTATGGTCCCGAGAGGGGGCCCGGCTTTTCCTCGGAGGGGCCAGCTTCTCTTCTCTGGTGTTTTCCTGGGGGTGGCTGGGGTTGGTTAGAGTCACATTCTCCCTAATGTAGCCCTGCTCTGTCCCTGATCGTCAGGGCACTGCACTCCCTGGCCTCACGAGGAAGTTAAGTGGGGTATGTGTGAAATATTGGGAGGCCACCGGGCCACTGACCTCCCTACAAACCCAGAACCTCAGACACACCGGACAGTTGGGGACTGGTGTGTGAACAGAGACATGAATAGCCCTAAATCCCCAACCTGACTACTATAGAACTTTCTGGAATCCTAACAGGGCAGTGTATCCCGTGAAGGTCAGTGTAGTCCAGTGGTCAGGGGCTGGTGTAGGGGCTCATTGACTCACGCGGCTGCTTCCCAGGGGATGACAGAACCCCCTCTGAGCCTCGGACTCCTCATCTATAAAGTGGACTAATGACAGGCTCCTGTGTGGGATGTGGGGAAGAGAAAGCGAGATCACGAACCACTCTAGGAAGTGCCCAGAAAATGGCCATTTCACCAGGTTACACAGTATGGCACTTCTCGGACTTTTCCACTCTTGTCTTTTTATGCAACCCTAGGTATATAGGTATAGAAGGTAGGTATGTAACCAATTGTTAACCAATAATGTATCACAAAGAAAAAATTACTTAAAAATATTGGTGGTGGGGTGGTGGTGGCCACATCCAGGAGTTCTCAGGGCTACTTCCGGCTCTGTGTTCTGGGTGTCACTGCTGAGATGGGGGGGGTGGCTGCGTGGGGGACCAGCTGGTACCAGGGAATGAACCCACGTCTCCCACAGGCACAGTGTGCCCTACCCACTGAGCTGTCCCTTCGATCCCTAAAACAAATTTCTAGAAAGTTTCCACTTGGGAAACTGACCCACAGCTTAGGAAGTGAGGACATGCCCCCAAACCTGTGACCCGGGGGCCACGCACAGAAGCTTGGGCATAAGCAAGAACTGCAAGCAGGTGATGCGGGCCATAAAGCCAGAGAGTGGGGAGAGGTGGGAAGAGGTGGGTGCGCGTGGAGGGCTGCGGGGAGCCTTCCTGAGGGAGGGGGAGCAGCTGGGACTCTGGGGCCAGAGGGGAGGTCCATCAAGGCGGGGTGGGGGGCAGTGGAGAAGCAGCGGGGAGTGGGAGGCCAGCAGTGGGGACTGCGCATGCTCCTGCCCCACATGCCTCCTTCAGGTGGACATCGAGATCAATGGGGGAGCCAGTGGACTTGCACATGAAGCTGGGGGACAATGGGGAGGCCTTCTTCGTCCAGGAGCTGGAGGATGAGGAGGCAAGTGCTGGAGGGATCCCAGGGGCGGGGGCAGGGGAGCCTCGTCCAGCTTATAAGGCAGAGCCTTGCAGTGAGGGGGCGCTTGGAACTCCGGCTGGGTGTGGTCAGGGCAAGCTTCCTGTAGAAGGCCATGCCTGTTGAGTCTGAAAGGGGCAGTAGGGGTGGGCAGAGGAGAGAGGCTGCTGCCCAGGTGTGGCGGCCCTGGGCGGGGCTCCGTCCTCTCTCGGGGAGAGCCAGCCTGTCCCATGCTCTGCTCCTCAGGAACACGTGCCCGCCTGTGCACTTCACCCATCCCATGGGGGGGCCTGCCTGGGCTCCCTTCGGACTCCCAGGTGGGCACAGCCAGCGAGCCTGAGACCCTCATCGGGGTGCGGCCTCCAGCGCGGAAGAAGAGGCGTCGCAGGAGGAAACCTCGGCGGAAGGAGGAGGCCGTGGCGACCGATTCGAGTTCGGAGGAGCTGGAGGCAGGCGCCGAGCCTGAACTGTCCCCATTGGAAAAACCCAAGCCAGAGTCCCCGGGGTGTGTGGCGCTTCTGACCTGGGTCTCAGGGCTGTTTCCTCTGCCTCTGCTGTGTGACCCTGGGCAAGGGCCTTAACCTCTCTGGGCGTGAATGGCTCCACCTTCTGGAGCCCTGATGTTCCAGCTCCCAGGCTCTGCCCAGGACGCCTGGTCTGTCAGTGACCATTTCTTCCCCTGTGACACCCCCTCAGCAGCATCCAGTTGGAAGGGGAGGCCCTCACCACAGGCCAAAGACATCTACCACTACTCGGATGGCGAGTGGCCCCCAGGCCAGGTGAGAGCCCAGGTGGGCAGAAGGTAGAGATGTAAAACCACTCTCAGTGCTCAGCGAGAGGGTCAACGGACAGAGCACAGGCTTTGCATGTAGGAGATCTGGATTCGGCCTCTGCCACCTCATAGTGCGCCCCAAAGCACCACTGGGAGTGACTCTGAGGCACAGAGCTAGGGTCCCCCCCCCCCACCACCAGCATCACTGGGTGTGGCTTCTTCCAAAGAAACAAACAAGGAGCAGAGCCATAATACAGCAGGTAGGACGCTTGCCTTGCATGCGGCCAACCCACATTGATCCCGCATCCCATAAGGTCCCCAGAGCACACCAGGGTGATCCTCTGAGCGCAGAGCCAAGAGTAAGTCTTCAGCACTGCCAGGTGTGGCCTATCACAAAAATCAAGATCTGAGAATGGTTTCCACGGATTATTTTTCTGGGACACATTTTCTATGTCTGTTGGCCACTTGTATAATTTTTAAAAGGAGTCCAATGAAATATTTTCCCATGTGTATTATAAATTTGTAGAGCATAAAAGTTGTTATGGCAATCATTTAAAAGTGCACAGTTCAGTGTAGCTTTTGAGCCGGTACATGATGTCTGTGACCATCACCCCCTAATTAGTTCCAGGATTTTTCCCAGCCCCCAAGTGGAACCCTGCGCCTGCTCAGCCGCCACAACTGTGCCCACCTTTGGGGTGTGGTGTCTGCTCGCTTTTGGACACTCGCACCCTCACGCCGCCTGGTGTCTCCTCCCCTGGGCAGGAGCACAGGCCTCACTGCGCCCTGGCCGTCCTTTGTTCCCAGCTGGGGTGGACTGTGAGCGGGTAGGCTCGGGGCTCTCTGACTTCGTCTCTCCAGGAGTCTCTCATCTGGTGATCTGGCGTCCCGAAGGCGACTCAGAGCTGGAGCTTGGACCCCGAGCCCAGCCCCTGAGAGCCGAGTCCCACATGCAGTGGGCCTGGGGGAGGCTCCCTAAGGTGCGTGCCCTGGTCAGCCCCATCTCTGCCTCACCGGGTGCAGGGGTTGAAGTGACCCCCGGGTGGGGTTAGGGGACAACCTTCCCCCCACTCACACAGTCTCCCACTTATTTGCAGGTGGCCAAAGCTGAGCGCACAGAGTCGTCGGCCTTCCCCGAGAGCTGCATCGGTGGCGCTCCTTCCCACAGAGAGCCCAGTGCGCCTCCCTCTCCCGGGGCTGGTCTCACCCCGCTGCTCCCCAGTCCTCCAAACAGGGGCTGGCATTGAGCTCCTGCCTCCCACAGAGGTGCCGCTGGGGTGGCCTCTCCTCCCCTGACCAAGCCTCACAGTGCCGGGGCCTTGGGCCCCCCCCCTTGCTCGAAGTCCCGGAGTTGGGCAGCCCTGGAGGTGCCCGCTCCCCCAAGCCACCAGAGGGGATCTCTGGGAGGAAAGGTGAGGAGTGCCTCCCCTCTCCCCACCACCGCAGCGGTCTGGCCTCGCACTCAGGGTCTCGACACCCTTTGGAGGGACCATGTGTGCCGGGCACAGTGCTGGGCACCCCTCTCCCAGGACAGAGAGAGGCCGCTGCAGCCCTCTCTGCCCGCAGGCTCGCTGAGGAGAAGCCAGCACCTGGGCCCCAGCGACATCTACCTGGATGACCTGCCCTCCCTGGATTCCGAGAATGCTGCTCTCTACTTCCCCAGAGGTGTGGGGCGCAGCGGGAAGTGGGCAGGGTGAGGCCACACCCCGCCTGCTTCTCATATTGATCCCTTGCCCTCAGTGACAGCGGGCTGGGACCCAGGAGGTGGAGTGAGCCCAGCAGCCAGCAGCCCCTGGGGCACCCGATCCCTGATCAGGAACCAGAGCCCACTCAGGACACCGTGGACATGGTCACGCTGTCCCTGTCGGGGGCCTGGCTGACAGCCGCGGTATCACCCCAGGTAGATCCCAGACCCGGCCCCTCTTGGGACTGACCCTGAGCTCTGGGGGTGGGGCAGAGGAGGAGAGAGGCTGGGTTGGGGGTCCCCACTCCACACTCAGCCTGGCTTCATGGGAGTAAGTGCCCACTGACACACTGGGTGGGGACAGAGCCTGAGACTCAGGGTGGGGAAGCAGGGCAGAACCTCTGGTGGGTCACTGCCCTGCGGAGGCCCCGTGTTGGGGAACTGGGCTGTACCCCCAATGTCTGCCTCCCGCCCAGAGAAATTCCAGCAGCATGCCGTGTCCTACCATGACCTCACCCAGAACCCCGGCCTGCTGGACGACCCGAACCTGGTGGTGAAAGTGAATGAGAAGTCAGTGCCGGGGCGAGGGGTCATCACCCGCCAGGCACGGGCAGCTGCGCTGACCTGACACCCCATCTGTCCTCCAGACACTACAGCTGGGCGGTGGCTGCCCCATGATCCTCTCCCTGCAGGCCTTCCAGAAGAACCTGCCCAAGGTAACAAGCCACGCCCCCAGGCCTCCTTGGGAGGGCGGGAGCCAGGAAAGGGGGTGCAGTAGGCAGAGATGGGCCGAGGGCTTCCAGGCTGCCATGCCCCAACCCTCACCCAGGTCATTCCACGGTCAACTTCCTCAGCGGCCCAGCGCAGGCTCTCCTGAGTGGGGTCATTCTGTGCGTGTGGAAAGCTGGTGTGGGCACTTGAGATACTAGAGTGGGAAAGGCACTTGACTTGCCTTGTGCCTGGCTAGCTTGGGCCGATCCCTGGCATTGCCTGCGGTGCCCCGGAGCACTGCCGGGAGTCATCTGTGAGCACAGAGCCAGGAGTAAGGCCTGGGCACTGCAGGGTGTACACCCTCCGCACCCCAGCCCTCAGAAAACCGAGCTGTTGTGGCCTTGACGGAGTCTGGGTTGTGCAGGACCGCTTAGTTCCCCAGGAACCGGCTCTCACAACTTGAAGTTGTGTTTTCCTCAGGGTCACGCAGCAGGAAGGAGCAGGGAGGCGTGTGTGGGTCATTGCCCCAGGGGCCAAGGAGGCCCCAGCGACCTTTCCATCCTGCCTGCTCCCACTTGGTGGCAGCTCCCTTGGTAGCCCCCAACAGGGAGGGGGTCCCTAAACACTGCCTGCAGCCATCAGACTTACTCACACTGGGGTGAGGGAAGACAGGGGTGGAATGGGGGGGGTCTTGGGCAAGGCCCTTGAGTCAGGCTCAGAACCCAAGAGGCAGGGGGCTGGTGAGACTTAAGCTGTGGACTGATCCTGCCCTAGGTGGGCACTGATTCTGGGCTTCAGGGGAGTGGGGGTGCCAGGGCCAAGTGAGGAGGGTCCCACAGTGCAGGAGGAAGTGCCCTGGCCTTGGTCTGCCCACAGAGCACCGTGGATAAGCTGGAGAAGGAGAAGATGCCGCGCAAAGGGGGGCGCTGGTGGTTTTCCTGGCGCCGCAGGGATTTTTCAGCCGAGGAGGTGGGTAGTGGGGATCATGGCGGCAGGCAGGGGTTGGTGGGCGTGGCCAGTGGAGGCAGGGGGTGGTGTGGGAGGTTCACTGATGGATGTTATTCCTACAGCGCAGCGCCCAGAGGGAGAAAACCAAAGCCCGGGAGCAGCGGGGGTGAGTGACCTCCAGGGACGACGGGACCAGAGCCTGCAGGCTGGTGTATGGGGCACCCGCCCCGCCTCTGACCTCAGTTTTTTGTCAGTCCCAGCCACTCCTGCGTGCTTTTCCCAAGAAATGCCCCTACTGGGACTGGAGTGTGATAGTACAGCAGGTAGGGTGTGTGCCTTGCATGCGGCCAACCTGGTTTTCAATCCCTGGCATCTCGTATGGTTCCCTGAGCATCACCAGAAGTAATTCCTGAATGCAGAGCCAGGAATAACCCCTGAGCACCGCTGGTGTGACCCAAAAAGAAAAGGAAAAAATGCCCCTATTTCACAGATGGGAAAAACCAAGGCCAAGAAAGATCTAGGCCAAAGTCCCCCAGCTGGGAAATGGTAGAGCTGCAAGGTGCCAGGATCCTGGCCCAGACCAGGGCTCCTGTGTCAGGAGGGTTGGGGTCCTCTTCTCTGGGAGAAGTCGGCTGGCCTCTCCCCTTCCTGCACACCCCAGTTGGCTGGGGGTGAGCCAGCACCGATGACCAAAACCATAGAGCTGGGAACCAGGTCAGTATCGCCAAGGAAGGTTCCAGCATCCTGCTGTGGCCTGGCCTCTGACTGGAGGGCCTGGGGCCACCTTGGCATCAGCTCTGCCTCTCTGGGCATCGACGGCGCCTCTGTTGCTGCTACCCCCAAGTGGGTCCCAGCCCTCCTGCCCCTTGCTGGAGTGTAGGGGTGGGGGGGTCCAGGGCCCCTCAGACCTGCTACCACTGCTGCTGGGTGTCCTGAGAGCCGTATGCCCCAGGGAGAAGACAGATGTCCTGAGCAGCGAGGATGATGCCCTGGACAGCCCTGTACTCCTGGAGGTCCCCTCCCTGCCACCCTCGCCGCCAGCCTACACGCCCACCTTCAAGAAGTCACTCCGCCTCTCCTCTGACCAGATCGTAAGTGTGTGCGTGGATCCTGGTGCCAAGAGATTGTGGGCACAGGTGCCCTTGTGTGACAGGTGTGTTCACATATAGCTGTGTGATCAGATCATGGCTGTGCCCATATCCTGTGATCAGAGCATGCACACACACACATGAAATCACAGGTGTCCGCATGTCTCTGTGTTCAGATCACATGTCCATGTGAATGGGTTGTATGTGCCGACATGTCCCCATGATCAGATCATGAGGCACACATGTGAATAGATCCTTTGTGCCCACCTGTCCCTGTGATATCATATGTGGGCGCGCCATATGTGCCTACATGTCCCTGTGATAAGACGATGTAAGCACACGTGTTCATGATTGTGTGTGCCACACATCCTTGTCATCAGGGACACAGGTGCGGCCTTGGGAGAGATGACAGGGCTTGAGATAATCCGTTCTGAGTGCCTGAGGGCCCAGCTGAGGAATAGCTCACAGAACTGTTCTGTGGATTCTGACCGGGGTCCAGAATCCATCCCCCTTCCTTCCAGGGCAGCCCACCTCTCTGGAATGGCTTTTCCTGTCACTCGAGCACCGCAGGCCCTGTGGGGCGGGGGCGGCTCTCTGGGTCTGTCCTGGGAAGGAGCTGAGTGTCCCATCCACCCTCCCACTGTGGTGCCCTGGGCCTCAGTGGCCCATGGCTTTGTGACAAGAGTGCTTTCTTCTGCTGTGGCTCCAGGGTGAGGGAGGGGTCTGGAGCAGCGAGTGCAGCTGCCCGGGAGGGGTGGGCTCACACCCACTGCAGGCCCCCCAAAGCCTCAGCCACTGGTTGCACGGAGAGCTGTTCTATCCCTTCTCCATGGCTCCAGGACAGTGTTAGGTCTCTCGAGGGCATGTCACAGGCACCTGGCCTGAGGGAAGGGGCCCCGTGGGGAGGCAGGTTCTCACTGCCCAAAGCAGTACCAATCTCACTGACCTGAGAAGCTGGCGGTCTGGAACTCTGTCCCTGGGGCCCGGAGGAGGGCAGGAGGGCACACAGGCCAGGATCGCCTTCTGTCCACAGGACATGTCCACGTGGGGGGGCTCTGGTGGGTTCAGAGGCTTCTCTTTCAGGGACGGTGGCCTCGGGGGCCATTCCTGGCCATGCTTGCGCTAGCCGTGAGAGCGAGTGGTTTCTGGGTGCTCAGGCCCAGCAGTGCCAGGGCTCGGTCCCCGGGGCCTCGCGACACGCACACTCACCCTTTGGGCTCTTTCCCCTCTTGCAGGGAGGGTCTGGAATTGGGGGATGGAGAGAAGGAGCAGCCGTGGGGGGTGCACCATGCTGGCTTTTGGGCAGCCACCGAGCTCTTTCCCCTTTGCCCGACTCCAGCGACGGCTGAACCTGCAAGAAGGGGCCAATGACGTGGTCTTCAGCGTGACCACCCAGTACCAGGGCACCTGCCGCTGCACGGCCACCATCTACTTGTGGAAATGGGACGATAAGGTGGTCATCTCTGACATCGACGGCACCATCACCAAGTGAGGGGGTTAGGGAGCCGCCAGCCCGGGCAGGGGCTGGGCACTGCCCATCAAACCCCCAGGCCCGGAGTCCTAGCAGTGACGTCCTTCCCATGCATGGCTCTAGGTCCGACGCCCTGGGCCACATCCTGCCCCAGCTGGGCAAAGACTGGACACACCAGGGCATCACCAGCTTGTACCACAAGATCCACCTGTGAGACCCGGGCCAGGGTGGTGGCTGCACCAGGGAGGGTGTGGATGGTCACCCGGGACTTGAGCGTGGGGACCCAGGGCCCTGGAGTGTGTGGCCCTACACTACACCTCCTGGTCTTGCCTGGTCTGGGCCGCAGCCCCCGCTCTCTTGGAGCACCTGCTGGCCTTCACTGCCCAAGCCCAGCCCTCCTGGCCCCACTCTGCTCCCTCGGTGGTCGCTACTGGCGTCAGCACTCCCACGCCTGGAGTGACTGTACTCCCGGGACCCCCTCTCCGTGCAGACTCTGGGTCTGAAGACCAGAGGCCTAGGGTGGGGCTGAGTGGGAGCCCCCCCAAAGCTGTTTTCTGAGGGTTCTGCCTCCCCCATCGCTCCTGCCCCCAGGAATGGGTACAAGTTCCTGTACTGCTCGGCGCGCCATCGGCATGGCTGACCTCACCAAGGGGTACCTGCGCTGGGTGAGCGAGCGGGGCTGTGGCCTTCCCAGAGGCCCCATCCTGCTGTCTCCCAGCAGCCTCTTCTCCGCCCCTGCACAGGTGAGCGGAGAGGGGCTGCTGCGAGCTGGGGGCTGGTTCTGACCTGTCTCCCTGACCCTGCTGTGCTCTGCGTGCTTCTCCCGTTGCTCAGGGAGTGTGATTGAGAAGAAGCCAGAGGTGTTCCAAGATCGCCTGCCTGAGCGACATCCGGCAGCTCTTCGGGGGCCGACAGCCCCTTCCACGCTGCCTTTGGGAACAGGCCCAATGTGAGTGTGACACCCCCCCCCCCCTGTCCTGGGGACGGTCTTGTCTGCCCCCCGTGTCTACAGGCTCTGTTCAGCAGCCCCTGTCGCCCGCCGCCCTCCTGCAGGATGTCACAGCCTACCGTCAGGTGGGGCTTCCCCGAGTCCCGCATCTTCACTGTCAACCCCCGGGAGAACTCATCCAGGAGCTCATCAAGAACCACAAGTCCACGTGAGGCCACACGCTGCCTGTCCCCACGCAGGGCACCCAGACTGGACCAGAGTGGGTGGGCACTGGGCAGTGGGCTCTGGCAGCTCCAGCTCAGCTCTCTGTACCTTGGCCCCGTAGGTATGAGCGGCTGGCGAGGTGGTGGAGCTCCTCTTCCCCCGGTGGCCCGTGGCCCCAACACGGACCTGGCTGACCCTGAGTACAGTGACTTCTCCCACTGGCGACAGCCCCTGGCCACAGTAGACTTTGACGCCCTGGCCTGAACCTGCCTTGCCTGTTCCTCCCAGACCCGGCCTGGATCTAACTGTGGGTCTCAGGGCCTAGGGGGTGTGAGTTTGGGTGCCACAGGACCAGGACCACAAAGGAAGGGGCAGAGTGTGGGCTGACCCCCACAGACCCATCTGCCCCTCTGTCCCAGGCTGCTGCCAGGCCTCGACACCACCCTAGCCGGAGACCATCGGTGATGGTCATCTGAGCAGGCTGCCCTGTACCCTTGCTGTCACTGTCCCTGGTCACCTGGGCAACAACTCTTGATAGGACTGTGTCTAGGGAGCCCCCAAGGCTTGGGTGTGGAGGGAAGGGAGTCGTGAGTAGCCTCAGGGAAAGGCGACGTGCTTCATCTCTCCCCTCTCTGGGGAGCTTCTGGACCCTCCAAAGCCAGATCCTGGCCCTGGCTCCTGCCTCTGGCTCTTTTGTGTTTTGGGGGTTTGGAGGGTATGGGCTAGATCCTTTGGTGCTCAGGGGTCACTCCTGATAGTGTTCAGGGTGTCATATGGGGTGCTAGGATCAAATAGGCGCCAGCCATATTCAAGGCAAGTGCCTTAAACCTCTCTCTCTCTCTCTCTCTCTCTCTCTCTCTCTCTCTCTCTCTCTCTCCTGGCTCCCTTCTCTCTCAATCTTTCAGGGGGCTGGGTGTGCTCCAGGGTTTATTCTTGGCTCTGGCACTGAGCCCAGGGTCTCCAGTGCTCAGAGGACCATAAATAGGGCCAGGGATCTAACTGGGATCAGCTGCCTGCAAGGCAGGTGCCTTAACCCCAAACCTCTCTCTGGCTCCTGCCCTCAAGTCTTGGTCAGGAGCCCCTGCATACCCATTGGGGTTCCTGCCTCTCATTCCGTATCCCAATGCTCCAGCGCCTCATGCATCAGGGAAAGGTGGTTCCCAATCAACCTCACCAGTACCCACCTGACAGCCTGTCCCGTTCCTCTGGGGCCAAGCAGCCTGAACCTTCCAGCCATCTCCACCAACCTCTGCCAGTCATGGTACCCATGAGACTGACAAGCAAGGACTGGAAGCGGAGCTGACCTCTCGGCACCTCCCCTTCCATCTCTGGAGGCAGGGAAACACCCACTGGCTGGTTTAAAGCTTTAATCCGAGCCCACCCTCCAAACAGAACCAAGTGATAGCACCTGTGGAGAAACCCAAACGCAGCACAGGACCAGGAGGTGGCAAGGAGCCCAGCAGAGGGGTTCTCAAGAGCCACGCACATGGCTGCATGACGCCATGTCATTTCTCTCCAGGGGCGTCCAAGGGGGCCGGTCCAGCAGCCGAGTTCCACCCCACCTCATGAACACCCTGAGCTGGATTTATTTATTTTTTTGCAAAGGTGCTGGAAGGGGCCTGAACCCTTCCCTCCCCCCAAGGTTTGTCTCCTCCAGGCCACTCTGCCGACACAGCCACCCCCACTCTGGAGAGGTTTGCCCCCACACAGGAGAGGAGGAACTGGGATTACAGAAGCGCTGAACACACCTTTGGGGAAGGGGAAAAGAAGAATCCACTAGTTCTGACAGACCCTCCCTGCGGATTTTACAGCCGCTGAGCTGCTCTCCCACCCCGCCAAGCCCACCCACCTGGATGTGAAATAGAATACTCAGCCGAGTCTCTGTGTTCTGTTCTGTCCAGGAGGACCCTGGGAGGTGGGTTGAAACCTCAACTTTTGGGTTCAGAAACCGCACGGAGAGCAGTGCCCGGTGTGAGGATGTGGGCAGGCATCCCCTGAGTCCCCCGGGAAATGATCCGGGAGGATGTGGGGAGAGCCCGACGCTCCCAGTGGGGGCACCCCCGTGTCCGTGACACCAGCAGGTGCAGAAGGGCTGCCATGGGCCTGCAGGTCTCCAGGCGGCAGCTACAGAAGCGGTCAGGAAGCCTCGAGGCCACCCTCTGCCCGTGAGCGTTTGTTGAGGATTCCAGTGGCAGGGGGACACGGTCTGGGCATGGGCGCCGCCCGCCCACCTTAGTCCGTCTCTCTGGGCCGCTCCTGCTCGGCCAGCTGCGCCCCTGCAGTGTAGCAGATCATCCCGGAGGCGGGCGATGTCCCGGGCATGCTGGGCCAGCGTGCGGTTCAGTTGATCCAGGTGGCCCCACAGGCCCTCTCGGGGCAAGCTGTCCAGGCCGTGTCCAGCAGGCCCACCCTCCCGCAGCACCTTCCACTTGGGCCACCCTCCGGTCAAAGTGGCCGACCACGTGCTGGAGTTCCCGGGCCGTGTCCCGGCAGCGGCTCAGCCCACCGGCCACGTCAGCTACACGGCCTTGAGTTGCTCCAACTCGCCCCGCAGACTGAGGACCTGCCTGTGGCGGCATGGAGCCGGGAGCCGTGGCCGCTGAGCTGCTCCTGGATGGCATGGACCTCGGCCTCCACCCCTGCGTTCCCGCTCATCCAGGGAGGAGTTGGCGGCCAGGAAGGCATCCGTGTACTGGCTGACGGAGTCGCTGAGGCCC